>JBBPTZ010000093.1:0-49137 GCA_038094315.1 Phylloporus cf. tubipes
TCCAAGGATAATGTTTTCTTTTCTACTGTTCATGACATAGAAGCGGATTTTCTGGATGATGTCGCTGATTTTAATGAAGAGGATCACTTCATAGCGACATTCTGTGTTGGTTGATTTGTCAGTATTTCAGATAAGGAATGGGGAGGGGAGTTTTTTGGTGGGGACACAGTTTCGTTTGACAAAGTCCCAATCAATGCAGCATATCTGGGCGCTGCTGTCCAAGAGGGTGGTGGTTTCAATGACTTTGAGGATATGCTCAGAGGTGATGAGTTGAATCGGAATGTACAGGGAATGGGGTTTTGATTCAGTCTGAGATACAGTTACATTGCATATGGAAGCTACTTGTGTCAGGGAGCACTTCCTTTCTAAAAATCCTGCTGGTATTCCGCAAGGGTGGAGTCTAGGTTGGTGGAGAGTTGTCCGATGACGACTTCTTCTTCACTAACTTCCTGGATGGAAGCCGTAGTGGCTTCAACGGTTCCTACCTTCTTGGTAGGCAGGTGAAGGTTGGAGTGTTGTGGAAAGGGAGGGGGAGCGGTCCCAGGACATTCTTAGGCAAAGTGGCCCTTCTTGCGGCATCAAAGGCATAGGCCTTCTTTGATGCATTTGGTGTGTTCTTCGGGCGTAAGATGGGTGAGACAATCTATATCCATGGCATTGGGGTCCTTTTGAGCTGTGTGAACATGGGTGTGAGGGTGAAAGGAAGACATGGTGGAGTGAGATTGCTGTTTAGTGATTTGGGCAACATGGTTCTTTTTCCATATAAAAAGATCCATTTTGTCATACCAGGTATTGACAGCAGAGGGGAAGGTATTGAGGGTACACATATGGTCCATGAGCCAGGAGGGGATTCTGGCTTGGAGGTAAGCAATGATGGTGGAGGTGTGGGTGGTTTCATTGAGCTCCACCTCAATGACTTTGAGTTTGAATTGGGAGAGATATTTGGGAAGGAATGAATCATCCCATACTCTGATGTTGGCAAGCCAAGAGATGGCTTCAGCTTGGATGTTTGTACTCTTGAACATTTTATCAAAGTCTTTTGATGAAGTCCTTGAACGTTCCAAGGGTGTTATTATCAAGGGCTTTCTGGGTGTGAATGGAGGCCCAGGTCCTTTCTTCATATAGGACAAAGTGAATCCAATTTGTTTGTTGTTGTTGTCATAGATGTTTCCGTTGATGAGGAGGTAAAGGTGGATGGAGGTGAGCCATTGGATGGCTTTAGATGGGGATCCATCATATTCCTCAGGGGTTCTGATGCGGAGTTCCGTGGGTTTCAAAGAAGACATGGGGGTAGGTGGGTGAGGTGGGGTTCTTGGTCTAAAATGGGGTGGAGAGCATCTGAAGGTGGGAGTGGGAGATGGGGGTGTAGGACTTCTGGGGATAACAGTGCTAGTGGAGAGCAGATGCACAAGATCTCGTCCTAATTGGATGGTTTCGGGGGTAGGGGATGGGGGTTTAGTGTCGATGGAGTGCACATCTTTGGAAGAGGACAGTAAACTAGAGGATTCCTGGAGGGCAGGTGTCTGTGGGTTTTAGTGGATTCCCCAAAGGCGGGGGTTCAGGTGTGGTGGGCGAGCAATGGTGGGGTAGGCAATACTTGAGAAGCTATTTCTTTTGTTATGCTTGACCCAGGTAGGGGTGAGCGTGGACTTGGGTGACGTATGTGATGGCCAGAAGCATAGGCTTGACTGGTCACAGAGTATTCCTAGAGGTGTAGGCCTAACTAGTATCAAGGTGTGAACAAGTTGGCAACGAGGGAAGGGAATGTCAAGGAGAGCGGCTAGGCGAATGACGAGACAGACTTGTTGTAGGCAATTGGCTTGGTGTATTCCCAAGTAGAAATAGCTTAGGGTACATGTGTGTGTGTGACCAGTATTTAAAGGGAAGGGGAAAGTGCATGGACCAAGTATGCAAAAGGAAACTATTGTCAAGATAGGAAAGGAATGTTGTGGAACAACATCAAAGGAATATGACTAAGTGTGAGAGAGAAGTGCCATAGGATGGAGGAAACAATGACTAAGAAGTGGTGAGTAAGATCAGCTGATGTGGAGGAAAGGGGTCATTGTAGAAGAAAGAAAGCAGTGTCCATGAGAGAATAACCAAAGAAAGGGGCAGATCATAACACACATGAACAAAGAACTAAGGACACAGATGAACAGATGCAGATGTTCCAGATGGCCAACAAGATATCTGGTGACTGGATAGTAGATTCCAAGCAGACCAGATGATGTGGCTGGATGGACCAGATGGGATACAGAATGGACAGGATGATCAGGAATTAGAGTAGGGTAGCTGTAAGTGGTCCCAGGAGTTGGAGAAAATACAGTTTCATTCATAGGGAGCCATGGATCTCTATACCATTGCACTTTGTAATCTCAAGCCCTTTTCAGTCCATGTAGCTTTCTAATATTAAATTGTCACGTATGTTTGGGCAGTAGTTGACATTTAGCAGTTTGACAACATGGTCTCATTGCCCCTTGACAAAGATCTTGATCAGAACAGTGCCTGTGCTAAGCACATTAAGTGCAGGTCCATCTTCTATAATTCTGTGTGTTGTATTGTTCAATGGTGTGAATGTGACAAATGTGGTACATTCATTAAGTGTATCTGTGCTAGGCAGAGCTCATAACCTGCAAAGCTGCATGAGGCTAAAACAAATGGGATTAACTATACAACATCAGTAGTGAAATGGTGCACAGGGAAAAACCATATGCTTACCTCCAGTCAAGTGGTACAAGACTGGAGGAAAAGTGTGCAGTGTGTGTGGCACATGTCAACAGGTGTGTCTGAAAAAGGAAAGAAAGTTGGACTATGATATGAATGCTATCTATGGGCTGTCTGTCTCCAACACTCAGACCAGTGGATGGAAGATTCAAAGATAGCTAGCACAGCCTCTGCAGTGGGAGAGTTTCTGTTGAGCAGAGTAGTCATTGTTCATTGCAAGGCAAGAAGATAAAGAACAATGAGGTGGCAACAACAAAAACTTGAAAAATCTGGAATCCATGATACTGCAACAAGGGGTACAGCTCTGAGAAGTTCAAGAGTACATGTAAGATACAGAGATTTGACATCACATCATGCCTATCCACCATGAACATATCCTGGGTGATAACTTTTACCATAACTCTGAGGTGCACCAACTGGAGGCCCATACTGAGGTTGTGCACCAGGGTGCTGATATCCTGGCTGAGCCAGAGGAGGTTCCCACCTAGTTTGAAGGAAGTAAGATTGAAAACCATCCATGAGTGTGAAGTGCACCTGGTAGGAATACTCACCCTGTCTGCATCTCTGTTTGAAGCTGACAAATTCCGCACATCCAGACATGCCTAGATTTGAACGGAATCAAGGGTACAAAGCAGAACTCGAACCAAGTGCGGGACTTGGCGGAGAACATGGAAGCTTGATGCAATTTGAGTTGCAAATGTTGGAGTTCGACGGACACCCACCATTGTGACACCTTGGACAAATTCTTGGACCTTGGTTTCCATCGGGCGATACTTTGGTCGGACAGCCAACTAAAAGTGGACGTTAGGTGACTGCGGAAATCGAGGGCAGCAACTGACATGCAATGGGGATGCAAACTGGTTACAGGGCGTTGAGTCTAACATTCAATCAAACTTGACGAAACGTACATATGAAATCCATCGAGCCTGGGTGGGAGTCGGAATGAAAGAGTGTAGAGCGTTCGTGACTGCGCTGGCGATTCCCACGGCAGCTTCTGACCAAATATGGGCAGCGGTCAATCCGGGCCGGACTTTTACCATCAAGCTACCCTTGAATCGTGAGTACGTTCACATTCACGGGCGCGCCGCCGCTTAATCCACCAGCGGTAAACGTTGGCTCCCATTTCCAATGGCATTGAAACCGCCCAAGTCTTCTTCATCCAATCACCCTTATCAACGGGAAATGATTATTTCGCCGGTTCTCCTTCTCTGCGCGATAATGCGGTGGTCATCCTGACCTATCAGCTTCTATCGGTTGCAGTTTACCAGTTCACTATACTTAATATCGTATTCTGGTTCTCACAGTTGTCCTTCCGTTGGAGTCGAGATTCTTATATATGGTACCCCCGTTCACCCTCCGACATGCGTCTCTTGGTTCCCTTGGATTCAATGCAGACCTCAGTTGCGCTTAGCATATTGGTGGTCTTCGCTTTTACTCTACTAATCAGGCGGCAACGAACCAAACGGGGGCTTCGTTTACCTCCTGGACCTTTTCCTCTCCCAATTGTCGGGAATATTCTCAATATCGACGTCAAGAGGCCTTGGATGACATATGCTGAATGGGCAATTCGTTATGGTCTGCTCTGGTTCTGTATTCGTCCCCCTGAGTTTCATCTCGTAGCCATAGGTGACATCTTTATGATTCGCGTTTTAAAACAAGATATCATTGTGATCAACTCCAAGGAAATCGCCAAAGAGCTCCTAGAACGCCGATCCAGTATTTACTCAGACAGACCTTACATCGCTACGAGAGATCCGTGCGTCATACCTCTCCAGTATACCTGACTTGAAATCTGTATATCTACCCCCCCAGATATGGCTGGTCTTTCAACATCGGCTGGTCTCAATACGATGATCAATGGCGCTCAAAGAGGAGAGCCTTTCACCAAGCCTTCAGGGCCGAAGCCACTCTTGCTTTTCGTCCTATCCAGCTGAGAAAGGCCCGTCAGCTTGCCTTGGATATTCTCAGCACACCTCATGGTTTCACCAAGCATATCCAAAGGCAAGCATCACTTAGCCCAGCGATTGTATGCACCAACTAAAAAAAGTCTAGGTTTTCCGCAGCTGTAATCATGTCAATCGTGTATGACTACGAAGTTGCCCCTGAAAATGACCATCTCGTTGAGCTGTTCGAACGCGGGAACACTCTGGCATTGGAGGGCCTAACACTAGAAGCGTCATCCATCATCGACGCTTTCCCTTTCGGTAAGCCACTTTGTCGTTTTATTGGCATCGTCGAGCTGATCAGCATTTCAGTCCTCAGTTTGCCAGAATGGTTTCCAGGTGCCGTCTTGAGACGCAAAGCAGAAACATCCAAACGCTGCGCCATGCAGATGATCACAGAACCCTTTGAGCACGCTAAAAAACGCAAGGTGAGATTTGTAGTCATTCAAATGCATAGTGGCTCATTGCGGGTAGGCCATGGGTAGCAGTGCCTCAGCAGTTGCGCTCAATTTTTTGAGGAGTACAAAGGACGTCGATGACCTTCCGCGGATTCAATTATTGAAAGAAACATGTGCAACAGCTTTCGTCGGTGAGTCGTATCACGAGGGAGCTAGAGTTTGGTTCATCTGTCGTAACTTGACTAGCTGGTGCAGAAACCGTCGGTTTAAATCCATGTTGGGGTGTGCAACAACTCATATCTTTGTAGTCTGCGTCGACATTGCAATGCTTCATGCTTGCTATGCTGAGACACCCAGAGGTGCAGGATCGAGCGTATGCGGAGATTGACGCCGTTGTTGGCACAGATCGGCTTCCAAACTTTGACGATAGGCCAAACCTGCCGTATGTTGAAGCTATTTTGATGGAGACACTGAGGTTGTATGCCGTTGCACCACTTGGCAAGTATTTCAACGATGATGCTTGCGCCAATTATAATTTTCTCCCAGGGCTTCCTCATGCTACCACGGACGATGACATTTATGAAGACATTTTTATCCCGAAAGGTGGTAAAACATAGGGAACTGCGAGGTACATTTACTGACATCCACTGTAGGATCTACAGTTGTAGCAAACATTTGGTCAGTATACAACCTGTTATCTTCCCCGCATCTTGATGCATGATTTTGAAGGGCCATCAATCGCAACAAAGATGCCTACCCCGAACCTGACGTCTTCAAGCCCGAACGATTCTTCACAGATGGGAAGCTCAAGGTAGACAAGTCCACTGACAGCCTCGCTTTTGGCTTTGGGAGGTATTTTATCGTTTCCGTTTTTTATCGGATCTCGCCGCCTAACTTGTTTGTCAGGCGTGTGTGCCCAGGTCGTTACGCTGCTGACAGTTCGATCTGGGCTGCAATGGTGCTGATTCTGTGCGTATTCAAGATAACGAAAGCCCTGGACAACAGAGGTGAAGAGCTCGAATTCGAACCAAGATTCACTCACGGAGTAACTACGTGAGTATTTTGGAGTGCCTGTCTCCCTTTTATCTGTATCTTTTTACAGGGCTCCCGAACATTTCCCTTGTTCTATTAACCCAAGATTGCCGAACATCGACATTCACAAACTTTCGATGGTGGACTCATGCGAAGTATGAGTGTCTGCTGACACCACTGAATGAGCGGAATTTTCGATTACAAACTCTAAGCGTAACGCTTATGATACGAAGACGACGGGTCTTGCTTGATAATCGTGTCGTAGCGTCGGTTTTCGGTCTGATTCCTTTGAGGTCAAACTTCTCTATCCGTGTTGTACGACTACGCAATCTCATTCCTATCCCTGATTATGTCGACGGACCCTAGAGCCTTCGAGGCCATAGCCGTGTGAATAGACCCTCGCGATCTAAATTCTCGAAGAACCCGCCCTGCGATGACGGTGCGAATATTTGGAAGAGGATTGCTGGGGGCAGCGGAACGTTGGAAGGTCTAGATGTGCTCTGGCGAGACAATGCTGCGAGTCCATTGGTAGAATGCGTGCGCTGTGTCCGCGTCTGTCGCTCCAGAGTGTTTCGATGCTTGCGCGAAAGCGGTCGAACGGCGAGGACTGATCGTCTTCAGTCGTGGCAGGAACAGGGGTGAGAGAAGCGATCGAGCTTCGAAGATGAATGATTTTGGCTGCGATGCGACTACCAAGTTGAGGTTGCTCGTTGCATTGAGGCTCCGAGTCGTCGCTCAACAGCGAGACGGACGCGGCGAGGCATCTTCGGGCCATTTCGAGATGATGGTCGATACGTGCTTGTTGCGTGACGAGGCTCCGCATGTCGAGTAGAGGGCAACTTGTTCAACCTTGAATACCAACGCCATAGTAGTCAGTAATTAATCCTGCACTGCCCGCTTGTAGTATTAACAACGCTCACAGCCACTTTGGCGCCCTATTAAGTGAGTCACTGATTCTTCCCATGCCTGATCTTGATCTTTATCCTGTACGATCACCAACTTCCTCGTTTGCGCCATCTCTAGCGATGTCTTACTACGGTGACTCCAGCTATGTCCAACGTACCCATTCCCATTCCCACTCCCACTCCCATCATCACCATGCTGGTTCCGGGTATCTTCCAGGTCCCCCTGTTGGAGCTGATCCCCAGCTGTGGCAATATTTTTCTGCAGTAGATACTAACAGATCTGGTGCCTTGAGCATCCATGAGTTGCAGAATGCCCTTGTCAACGGTATTTATTATTCCATCCCTCCCAGATCGAACTGATCAGTGATCGTGTGATTTATGGATCAGGAAACTGGTCCAGTAATTGATCATATCACCCCCTTTACCCTGCTTTCTCACTCGTTTTTCAAAGAGTTTGATTTGGACACCGTCAAGATGCTCATGAACATGTTTGTAAGTCGACTCAACGAGCAAGTCTTAACTGGAATGAGTTCAAAAATATTTAGGATACGGAGCGCAACGGAACAATCGGGTTTAATGGTATTTCTCCTGCTCTAAATTCAATCCACAAACTGTCACATTCGTCGACAGAGTTCACTCGACTGTGGCAATATATCGCCGAGTGGCAACGTGTATTCAGACATTTTGACAGAGATCACTCGGGAACCATCGAAAGACGAGAGTTGTCAAATGCCTTGCAGAACTTCGGATACAATCTTTCTCCCACTCTCCTTAGCTTGCTCGAACGCA
This sequence comes from Phylloporus cf. tubipes, assembly GCA_038094315.1. Classification (NCBI taxonomy): domain Eukaryota; kingdom Fungi; phylum Basidiomycota; class Agaricomycetes; order Boletales; family Boletaceae; genus Phylloporus; species Phylloporus cf. tubipes. The sequence continues at coordinate 7,792 of JBBPTZ010000093.1, forward strand.
AATACGGTAACTTGCTTGGTTGACCTCCCGTGACCTCAGTTCGATTCATCTTACTTACCTCAGCTTCTTCGGCAATTTCCGCGTATGGTCCAACCCCCGGAATTACCTTTGATCGATTCGTCAGAGCATGCGTTACAATCAAGACCCTTACTGAAGCGTTCCAAAGGTCTGCTCTTCCACTTTCATGACTTTTTCGTAACTGTCGTTTTCTCAAAGGGTCGACACCGACAACGACGGCTGGGCGCGATTCAGCTATGAAGATTTCATGAGGGTAATAAATAGTGTTTTCGCACTTGGATGTAACTGATGGCACAATTTCCAGGTTACTCTCATGGCCCCTTGAATTCGCTCTGTCAGGAAAATACTATGTATATGTAGGAAGGTCATCTCGTCGTTACCGAATTGTTCAACAGTCATCAATGTAATACCTATCAATCAAAGCTTGACAAATGCTGTGGAAGGCTTGGGGTTCTTCTATACATCCCAGATTTTGTCGGCGTCTGTACTTTTGACGCTACGTCCACCTGATCACGAGGCGTGGCCACAAGATGTGTCTCTAGGCCCGGAAGATTTATACCAAACAAGGCATTTCGTGCCAGAACTGTTGAGGCAATTCATTTATACACCTACTTCAGTTCGTTCAGTCCGTTGCGTCCACCCAAGGATCATGTTGTCAGATCAGTTCCGAATTCCACGACTGGAAGAGTAGGATTGAATAGAATTGAGTACATATAGTAATCAAGGATGTCATGTAAGACATTAAGTGAGGAATATTAATGACGAATAGATTTGTACAAAACACAAACTTTGAATGATTGCTTCAACGATCGAAGTAGGACAGAGACACCAGTTAACTCACTGTCAGTCAATAATGGACAGGAATTCTTCTCCCTGCATTCTCTTAGTTGATGGTCAAGCTGTAGGCCGACCTGAAATAAGTAGAAAGCACGTGAGTTGGAACGAAAAAAAAAGTAAAGAATAGCATAACATACGTGGAAAGCTTCGCCTTTCCAGAGGTCGCCTCTGTCCCGGCTTGGGCGGTCGTGAGGTATTGTGAGGAATCGATATGTCCGTTGTTCGTCAAGTACTGTGATCAAACATCAATAAAATGCAAAGCATGTGATATGAGCCCTTGCCTTCAAAAATGCGTTTATATCCCCGCTGAATGAGTTGGCGGTACCGCTAACGAGAAGGAACGAGAAAACAACATTGGCCTTATTCGTGCCTTTGTACAAGTTCCTGTGACAGAGCAAGCTTGAATTTGCTACCGGAGTAATCCTCGTCAGTGACTCACCACTTGTAATTCCCAATACTGATCCCGCTTGCGACAGGGACTGCACCATTAGCGTCGTAGTTGTAAGAGAGGGGGCCAACGTTCCAATTAGCGAGCCAGATCATGATCTCGTTCACGGCGGTGCCCCCGGGGGAGCCGGAGGTGAACAAGTCGTAGGCAATATCAGCCTTGACCGCGGAGTTGTCCTGGGACCAGTTCCATGTCGACTACAACACCCATTTTAGTGACCAATAATCAAAGAGAGGACACATTACGAAAGGCGCACCTGCATGCTGGAAATCGCACTGAGCTTTTGGCCGATCCCATTATTGAGCTGAATGTTGGAGTAGCTCTTGATACCATCGTTCCAAGGCCAGTCGTACTGCGTGTCCCACGTCACGGTGTCGCCATTGACGGAGTCTAGAGTAGAACACTGCCAACTGCTCGAGGACTTTGCGCTGTCTTTACCCCAAAGGTTGGTAAACATCGTGTACGAGCCAGATGTGACCGATTGATACTGTCCACAGAGTTGTGTGGAGCGAGGCTGAAGCACAGAAGCAGAGACGAGGGGGAGGAGCAAAAGAAATGCAGGCTGAAAAATCATCGTGAATGAACGCAATGGAAAGAGACCTGGAGAGAAGTCTTAAATACCTGGATAGAAAAGATGCGTTGCTCTTTGGGGATACGACCGCATGGTGCGGGCCAGGGTCTTGTGAGATACGGAAAGTTGCTGTATTGCAAATCAGTGTCATGGGAGCAACAAGAAATCGTTTTGCGGACCACACGAGTTGAAGCACGGGGAATGCAATGTGATCACGAGGTGGTCAGGTGCCGAGGGGTAGCACGATTAATTTGGCTACCCATGGGTGTTTTACCCCGGACCTGTCAATGTTCTGGTGGGGAGCTCATGAGCTCACTTCGATAAATAGAAAATAAAGGGACCTCTATTTATGCCGCCGTATGGTATACGGCTATTCAATAGTCCATCAGATCACGGTTGAATGGCATGTATAATGTGTTGGGTGTGAGCTGGGGATGAGTCGGAAAATGTCCTAGACTTGCCTTTTCCTCCACACTATCATTTGGTCCTTCCTTTCAGAATTTTCGTTGTATAACTATGAATTGCACTTCTGGGGTTAACCTGAAACGTTTATGATCGACCCAATAGTCTGCTGACCAGGCCGTCCGTAGGACAGGAAACCGGTGGAACGGCCGCCTGTGGGGTAAACGACGTACAGTGACTTACCAGTGTGGGCGACGACCTGACTGCGGTGCGACCTCAGCTCGGATTGAGTCATGTGGACATAATGGGTGACAGTAACTATGTTCAATGTTCATGTGTTCCTCAGTTCATGATCAAGTGTGACTAAAGATCATTTTTGGATACTCCCACCCACTCGTTTGTTAAATACTCTACGATGTGGGGTAGAATGGTCGAAACCTGCTTTTGGTCGCTGCCACAGCCTTCTAAATAGTATTTTATCTGAAAAAGAAAGGAATTCAGCCATTCTTGTTGACACCAACTAGTACCATACCTTCGGTTCAGTTCCGCTTGTTCTAGAACGACGTTAGCGGTGCACAAAACAACACGTGGTACGAACCTTATGGTCAATACTATGCTAACGTCCGTGGACTTTGCCTGGAATTGGACCATGTGTCCTGAGGATAGTGGCAGACTCGGCGCGTATGTCGGAGGATTCGTACTATCGTATCCATGGCCAACCGTCAGATCAACGATACTAACAATAGTCAGCTGCGCTATCGAATTGGGGTAGCGATTCATGAAGGGGTGTGGCTACGAAGGAGAGTCATTTCGTGGCACCGGTGACCTCAATAACAACGCACTTTTTTCTCGTAGCTACGGAGCGCCCCAAAGATCTTGTCGATCTTAGCAGTATCCGAACAAATGAAATAGCCATTTTTCGTCTACAGGCCACCTAGTCATTTCAGCACTTAAATTGCGGGCGAAGGCGCACCTCAAAATAACCGTATCTAGGAAGACGATGGGAACTAGGTAAGAGATATGTAGGAAGTCCAATCACACCTTTTGTAGAGTCCCTCTAGATAGAGCCGAACTGTCAGACCCTGACTGCGTAGTTCCGTCGCCAGCTCTGCAAACATCAACTTTCCCTCCCGTGAGCTGTGGTACTCTAATTTGTGCATGCCCACTCACTGTGGCAGCTACTCCGTCCTTGTCACGTATTTCAGAGCCGAACATGAAGCCGATGGCTTCCTCGTATCCAAAGGGAACCTCATAACCAACTCGCTCAAGGTCTAGCGCAGTATTCCCAATGTACTTGAAACCTGTCATGGTACTCCGAAATGCATTGAGGGGTTTAAATTTCGGTGGCCTACCAGTTAGACAGTCCACAAACTTGAAACCCTCGCGGTGTGCCATTGCTCCAACCATTCTAGAGCTTACCGTAGAGGCCACCATCGCTAGTTTGTCTGGAACACGGTACATGTATCAGAGGAGCAGGGCGTACCAAACAAAGCAGCTTACCCAATGATTTTCCAGATCCTTTGTATCTTTCCAAGACACGGTTGGCAAACAAGATTCCCAACTGATCGCCGGTAAATGTTTCGAAGCTCCCATCAGAACTGGGTCATCGCATAAATACCCTAACCACAATTTTTGGAAAGAGGTTCACCTTCTTTCAGCAGCCACGAATCGATCAGAATCGGGATCTTGTGCCAGGACATAGTCTGCACTCGAACAGATGGCAGTTGAAATTGCGCGGTCCTTTACAATGTCATAGAGGGAATGAAAAATCCGCTATGAGCTCACCAAGGCCCCTACAATAGCTCTGATATAAGTTTATCTAATTGACATGCGTTCCATACCATTTTCCTCTGGATTCGGAAATCGAACTGTTGGAAAGTCGGGATCCGGAGCTTTCTGCTCTTCTACGGCAATATATGGTTTAAATCCATTGCGTTTGAACGCTTCAGAAACGAAGGCATCGCCGACACCATGCATTGAGGTATTGACAAATTTGATGGGAATAAGATCTACGCGAAGCCTGTGCGTATTGAAAATCAACTTGGACAATCAATAGCATCCAATTACGAACTTGGAATTTGCCATGCCACGGATTAGAGTAAAGTAATCTTCCTTCATGTCACCTGTAGGGTCATGACAAAGCGAGGATGCGTAAACGTTGGGTTCAAGTTGTACTCGTGGTTCCAGGTTATCTAAAATAGCTTGGGAAATGCCAGTATCGTGAGGTCCGATTATCTGGAAGAGGTTAAGGCTATGTACATAATATCGACTTGAACCAGCGTACCTGGACGGCATTTTCCCAATAGACCTGTATTCAACATAAGGAAGGTAAGTCCGTGGGGTTTGGAACACGCACTTTGAACCCATTGTCGTCCTCACAAGTAGGCAGACAAGGCTATAAGATTTGTAGAACATCATAGAGAAATAGATACCTTTGGGTTGTGACTCGCTGGAGGATAATTGAAGTTGGAGGGCCAGAATGAACGCGAACCGAATTACATACCGGTGATCATTACCCCGCAGGCTGCACTCAGCCTTTTAACCGAAAAGGGTACACTTGTGAGAGCGTTATACCTATTCCCCCCGAACATGACATAAAAGGACTTACAGAGGTGTGTGGACTAACCCTCTTAGAAGAAAAACGTTGACTTTGTTGGAAATAAACACGGCAGCTGTAATGCGTGCCCAGTCCGCCGAATTGTGTCGATGGTCGTGACCAATCACGATACCACGCAAGCCAGCATTGGCGACATTCTTCAACAAGTACGCGCAAAGTCCCTGACAACATGTTGAACCACATAAGCCTTTCAGAAGCCACAGGCACTTACCTGTGATGCCTGGATGACTATCAGTTCATTCATTCTCGCCCATCCGGCTTCCATTTTTCCCCGGAGTCCTGAGAGCTACAAGTTAGCGGCACCGACAAACACTGACAATAAACTCACCTGAAGTCCCAAACTCTATGCGTGGCCTTTCGAGAATAGAATGTAATTGAAGGCGCCACAGCGAACATTAGACGTGACTCGATGTCATATGCCTTTCAATGAATACCTCATCCTCTTCTCCAATTCATGTATGTTTTGGGTGTCCCACAGCAATTGAACTTCTTGTCTCGTTTTCTCATTCTAATGAGATCTGTTATTGGATACGAGTACTAAAAAAATGAAGGAGACCCACCGGATCTAATCTGAGCCATTCCCTCACAAGCTGTTCGAGTGACATTGTTGCTGCCATGGGTCAAATTTATTGTCGACGCGGCTTTTGAGAGGAATCTCAACCAAAGCTAACGTTCAACGCCCGACTTACTCTTCGATGAGATTCGATATTCCCGAATCCCAATCGAATCCAGAAGTACCCTTGATACTATGTAGTAGTACTTATATGTAAGACTGAACAAGTTAAAACAACTTGAACCAGTGGGTTGTCACGGTAGTACTAGCATAACATTACTGCCTTTGTACACTACGTCCGGAGTCGGACAATCCGGCAATCGTTAATCAACGTTGCGTCGATAGATGGTTTCACAACCAAGCCAGCCCCCCCAGCACTATGGAAAACTCGAATGATGTCACATTTGCTGGCTTAATACATTCACCAAAAGATCAGCTTTAAATTTGTGGGGTAGCTGTCTGCATGCTGACGTCGTCCGGCCCTGCACATTCTGTTCTCAATTGCCGCAAAATATTCCAATGAAAAGGGATAAAATACATAACAGCCCATAAGTCCAGAGCTACACTTCTAATTGTATACTTGATATAGCGGTCTATGTCATAAAGGTTAGTCAGTGCACGATGTGAAAGGAGGGCCGACGTACGTTGACGAGAACTTGGTCCCTTGCCTTACAACCTTCTCTACCGCGTCCAAGAAATCACGTTCTGTTGCAACTTTCCGCCGCGCACGAATCGCGAACATACCGGCCTTCCGGTATACACACATATATATCACCATGATAAACAGAATCTTCCGGGACGCACCTCGGTAGCTACTGACCGCAACTCCGCTCCAGTGGTATTGGGACAGAGCCGTGCAATCAGGTCAAACCGTATGTCCCGTTCAACGCTCATACTTCCGGTACACATTAGTCTTAATTTAGGTCCAAAGAGGAAACAAAGCATGAAACATACCTCCTTGCATGGATCTTCAGAATGTGCGCGCGGCCTTCATTATCGGGTAACGAGAACTCCACACGTCGATCGAGACGTCCAGGTCGAAGTAGTGCAGGGTCCAACGTATCTGGCCTATTCGTTGCCATCAAAACTTTAATGTTTCCCCGAGGATCAAATCCATCGAGCTGGTTAATCAACTCCAGCATTGTTCTCTGCACCTCGTTATCCCCTCCAGCACCGTCGTCGAATCGTGCACCACCGATGGCGTCCACTTCGTCAAAGAAGATGATACAGGCTTTTTTCGAACGGGCCATTTCGAACAACTCGCGGACCATACGGGCACCTTCGCCAACATACTTTTGCACGAGTTCAGATCCAATTACACGAATGAAAGTGGCATCAGTGCGGTTGGCGACTGCACGTGCACAAAGCGTTTTGCCAGTTCCGGGTGGCCCAAAAAGTAGGACGCCTTTAGGAGGGTCAATACCAAGTTTCACGAAGCGTTCTGGCTAGATCCGAGATCAATACATTGTAGGCTTCTTTCCGAGAAACGTACAGAAAGAAGGGGGGTTTCGACGACCTCGCGGAGCTTCTCAATTTGTTCTTTACAACCCCCCACGTCAGAGTAAGTAACATCTGGCTTCTCTTCCACCTGCATCATCGTGACTGATGCGTCGATTTTGGGTGGCAGAGGTATCTGAATCTGGTATTTGTTCCTGTCGACTCTACAAGAAAATTATCGAATGTAAAAGGGTTCAGGCAACACCACGTACCCAACACGCATACCCTCTTCGATATCAGTGGGTGCTACACGCTCGCCCAGTCCAACAACGAACTTTGCAATTTGCTTGATGTTTATGACGTACTTGTCTTGCTCGTCAGCACCTTTCTGACCTTGCACAGCTCCAGCGGGGTTGACTGCGCGAGCCAATTCCGCCTTCTTAGGATCCACAGGAATTATTTTTGTACACCGCGCGACCTGGAGAGGGTGCTCGCCCATGCGTGCGCGATCAGCAGCGAGGTCCCAAAGGTTTGGTGCAGCTAGACCGGTGTCTGACTCTTTCACGCCCAGTTTCTCGTCGATCCGTTTTTGCACTTCTTTTATGCCTGTATCAATCCTTTTCAACTTGGCAGCGTACGGGCCCTGGCCCTACGAGATACGTTATTAACGGTCACGAGATAAAATGCGAGCATGTGACGTGCATATGTCTTGAGGATTTGGATATCACTATCCGTGAGAGCTGTAGCTCTATAAGAGATTGTCTGGTTGGTAGTTTGGTATGACTTGCCTTGAATCTTTTCTTCCTTCTCGTCTGCTCTCTTCTCATCTAGTAAAGGGTCAATAGAGCGGAGTACGAGCAAGGTAATACACACATTTCTCCCAATCACTGGTCAAGACTATCAGTAACACGGCAAAGCATGGACCGAAAACTCACGCTTTGGGAGGCATCGTGGTGGTCGCGCTACGTGAGGACGAGGACGCGTCATTGGGGTATACGCGTATCGGCTATTCCCGGTGGATTCAGATTCCGCTTTGGGCCGCTCCAGCCGAGGTCATCACCAACGACGATGGCCGGTGCTCTACACAACGCAAAGCGCGACCTTCCAAAGATCGCAGATGAGGAACACGAATCGCGCTTTGGTCAAGTATTCGGTGTCTCTGGCCCAGTCGTGATCGCAGAGAACATGACCGGCGCCGCCATGCATGAACTGGTCCGTGTCGGACATGATGAACTCGTAGGAGGTAGGTCTGTTACATGTCCGTGAGCACCCCGCTAATTCCAATTTCAGAGGTTATTCGAATAGAGACGGATAAAGCAACTATTCAAGTGTACGAGGAAACATCGGGTGTGACAGTTGGAGATCCTGTTCTCAGAACTGGCAAACCTCTCAGCGTAGAGTTGGGCCCAGGTGTGCAGTGTTCATGTGGCTCTGCTTGTCGTGTTCAGGATGTATTAGGCTTGATGGGTAACATCGTCGACGGCATTCAACGACCATTGCGCGTAAGTCGCCTTATGTCCTCCTGTTCATTGATCGATTTGGCCACATTGGTCTCCCAGTCCATCCAGGAACTCTCAAAGTCCATATATATCCCACGTGGTATCAACACCGAAGCGCTTGATCGTTCTCTGAAGTGGGATTTCACTCCAGCGTCCTTCAAAGTATTATATTCGACCTTCAGTTAGGGCGCTTTTTTGACGACGTGCGTAGGTTGGCGACCACATATCAGGAGGTGACATCTTTGGTGGTGTCTACGAGAATTCACTTGTAAACAACCACAAGATTATGCTTCCACCTCGCGCGCTTGGTACTATCACCCATATCGCAGAAAAGGGAAGCTATGCTGTTGATGTTCGTATCCATGTCTCTCAATCCATTTTTATACCCCTCACCCGCTGTCAGGATATTGTTTTAGAAACCGAGTTCAACGGTCGAACGACCAAACACACGATGATGCAGCTTTGGCCTGTTCGCGCACCCCGCCCGGTAACCGAGAAGTTGACAGCAGATTATCCGCTGTTGACCGGTCAACGGGTTCTGGATGCTCTTTTCCCGTGGGTCGCCATACCTTTCCGATAGATCCATGAACTCATCGTGCAAAGATGTGTCCAAGGAGGTACCACAGCTATCCCCGGTGCATTTGGATGTGGTAAAACTGTCATTTCTCAAGCGTTGTCCAAGTACTCCAACTCTGATACTATCATCTACGTTGGCTGTGGAGAGCGTGGGAACGAGGTTGGTTTGTTGTGCGCTCCTTTTGCCCTACTCATGTTGCTATAATAGATGGCTGAAGTTTTGATGGAAGTAAGTGGAGGTTGTTTTTTTGCATTTACTTGCTAATTTCCAAAAGTTCCCTGAGCTAACGATGGAAGTTGGTGATCGCCAAGAACCCATCATGAAGCGTACCACCCTTGTTGCAAACACGTCAAACATGCCCGTTGCTGCGCGTGAAGCGTCCATTTACACGGGTATCACACTCTCGGAGTACTTCCGTGATCAAGGATGTAACGTCTCCATGATGGCTGACTCAACGTCTCGTTGGGCTGAGGCTCTACGTGAAATCTCTGGTCGCCTTGCAGAGATGCCAGCCGACTCTGGGTATCCTGCATACTTGGGTACTAAACTCGCGAGTTTCTACGAGCGGGCCGGCAAGGTTAAATGTTTAGGCAACCCGCAGCGGCAGGGGACGGTATCCATTGTTGGGGCGTAAGTCTTGTCGCAACTTGACCATGATATTGTTCTTTGACAAGATGGTCAGTGTATCGCCACCAGGAGGTGACTTTGCCGACCCAGTTACGTCGGCTACACTCGGAATCGTCCAGGTCTTTTGGGGCCTTGATAAGAAGCTTGCGCAACGCAAACATTTCCCTTCCGTCAACTGGAATCTCTCATACTCGAAGTATACAAAGGTGCTTGAACCCTTCTATGAGCGCGATGCACCAGGTTTCGTCGAGCTCCGCGTGCGTACGAAAGAAATTCTTCAAAAGGAAGAAGACCTTGCGGAAATTGTCCAACTCGTGGGCAAGAGTGCACTTGGCGAGAATGACAAGATCACTCTCGAAGTTGCAAGAATGCTGAAGGACGACTTCTTACAACAAAACGGTATGAGCGAGTACGATCGCTACTGTCCTTTCTACAAGACAAACGCGATGTTGAGGAATTACGTTACGTTTTATGACGCTGCCTTGAAGGCAACGGCACAGGGCGACTCGACGTTTGCTAGAGTCAAAGAGTCTGCTGTGGACTTGATATTTAAGCTTTCTCAGATGAAATTTGAGGTGAGGTATACAGTAATATGGTGGACTGTCGCTAACCTCGCGCTTTCGGTTTGTTTCAAGTCACCCTCGCAAGGCAAGGAACCAATTATGCGAAAGCTGGACGCACTTCACGCGGAGATCCACGATCGCTTCCGGCAAATGGTGGAGTAGACTCATGTGAAATGCCTTTACTCTTGTATCCCATCAGACGTAATACCACTTTCACAAGTTCAACCCTGCCCTGCCAGTCCTGACAGGCACATAATCACTCAGGTGAGGAAACCTTCTAAGAAAATCGGCCATACAGCCATACATCAAACCTATCCGATTACTTGCTTGACACTTGGTCATGGCTTAGTAGATTCGAAACTGCCGGGACTGAGCATTCTGAACCGTCTTGTGCCCCGCTCCGTGGCCCGTAGAACCAACAAACTACGAGGACAATTACGATACTGTACCGCAGAAGTGGTAGCTGAATATGTTCTGTTCTGCAATGAGAGGCTGCGTGCGTGTAGTGTAGTGAACTAGGTAGCCATCAACCTTCCGAATAAGGTAAATCCTTCTGATCCTAACAAGTTCAAACAGCCTTGATTTAACCTCTTCCAACATCATGGCAAATACAACAGTCAAAGGTGCATTGGCCATACACGGCCAAAATCCTCAGGTTGTTATTTATTTAGTTCTTGGCGTGTAGCTCTGTCTCATATATTTAGTTTCTAGTGGAAACCGTAATTCGCAACCGGATATGGGAGTCGACATATTGGAAAGAGCATTGTTTTGCATTAACAGGTGTGTGCGTGGCGTTGTAAAGTTTGGGTGTTTAATGACATCCCCAGCTGAGTCTCTCATCGACAAGGCTATCGAACTCCGCTGCATCGGCGGGGTCTATGGCAATCAGCGTCCTACAGAATTCCTCTGCTTGCTTCTGAAGCTCTTACAACTCCAACCCGAGAAAGAAATATTGATCGAATATCTCCAAGCTGATGAATTTAAGTGAGTTGGCATCCTTTTCATCACGAGTGTATCTTGACCTTTGTGCATCAGGTACTTGAGAGCACTCGCGGCATTGTATATCCGAATGACTTTTCGTGCAGTAGAAGTGTACGAAATTCTTGAACCCCTCATGAAGGACTACCGAAAGTTGAGGTATCGGGACATGTGTAAAATTTCTGATCTTCCTCATTAACGTGTTTGACCATCTTACAGCTGGATACTCGCTAACCTTCTTTGACGAATTTGTTTATAATCTACTCACTGAAGAAAGAGCGTGCGACATTATCCTACCTCGAATTGCTAAGCGGCAAACGCTAGAAGAGAACGGCGAAATCGGGCCTCGCAAGAGTCGATTGTTGGATGCGATGGAAGGCAAGAGTGAAGACGGAGCTAGTCAAGGGAGTCGCAGTACAAGCCGAAGCTCCAGGTCAAGGAGCCCAAGCGCGGAAAGAGGTTACTCACCTCTTGTGAATGACCGATATGTTTCCAGAAGCCGTTCACGTTCTCGCAGCATGCCGCTTGACAGGATGGAAGCCGAACGTGCAACGGATATATAGTATGGCGGTGAGGCTCCTTGCTCCTGTAGATCGTTACTTATTTAATACCTAGGATGATTCATTGCCAGCGACAATCATGATGCAGCTTGTCTGGACCACTCGTCCTTTGTCGTTCCTTTCAACCACAACGTCGCTGCCACTTGGCTTTTAATTCTGGTTTGTGCACTGTACTTATGTCTTGCTCCTTCGAGCCGAATACAACAGCCTCACTGTTCATTGTTTGAGCCACTAATCGACTCGCCACTCGCCGACCTTTGCAGCATCCATCTTGTCTCGTCAAGCCACTTGCCTTGAGAGCTCGCCCCTGCACCTAGCCTCGGCCAGTCACCCACACTCTGTTGGCTGAGTAACAGTCTTCTTCGAAAAGCTCTGAGTCTTGAACGTGAGAAGTTGCTTGGACAGCTCCCTCCACCGCTCTGATACGAGGGGCATTCTTCCTACTGCCTCTGGGGAGAGGTAACCTCGGTTTCGCCATTGGGTATACCAAACTGAGAGGACGTGAAATATCAAATCGGTAGAGAATTTGAGGAACGTACTGATATCGTTGCGACGAGTAGGTGCAGCAGAAGCGCGATCCGTTCGACCCTTGACGCAGTCGCGGAGTGCAAGAGAGTTATAATACTGACAAAAGACTGTACCCCCAGTGGTTTCTATCGCTCTAATAGCACTCTTCGATGCGCGGGAAGGGATGATATGCACTGCGGCCTTCAAGAATTCCGCACCCTGCAAATTAAAGCATTATCATACGATGAAAAAACGACCCCAGCGACAAGGATGCATACGTTGCCCAATAGCTTGATTCCGTCATGAACATTGTGCACACAGCCGCTCAAAAGTAGTTCCTTTGCTGTGATGGGTTTCTCTGGCGTCGAATGCAAGCGGCCTTGATCTATCCAGTGTTGGAGGCGGTCTAAGTTGACAGCAGCATATGTTTTGCGGTTCCTGCATGGATTTAACATAGGACAACATGGCAGCATGTCCGGACACACGGATTGACAAAGCCCCTCTTAGGGAACTTCTTGAGGATTGTCGTCTGGCCGCCTTCAAACCCAGCCTTGGGCTTCCCGTTACCGGAGCGGGCTTTCTGGCCTTTGTGACCGCGCCCGGACGTGCCACCGTATCCCGAGCCTTGACCGCGCCCGACGCGTTTTTGCTAACCAGACGGGTCAACTACATCGCAAACTGTACCTTGAAGAAGGCGTACGTTGTGTAGCGAACCGGACGCAGGTCTCAGGTTTGAAAGCGATATCCGAGTCGTTTTCGAACGGACGACGGAGGACATAGTCATGGCAAGAACCTAAAAGAGTGGAATAATTATTTTACAAGATGAAAAATAAATATGGTAAATAAATGGTCGTCTTCGAGATTGATAGAGCAAGTATGTAGCAGACCAAGTCAGCGTTTAGCACCGGCTATTGATCCCTCGTCGGGCAGTCTCGTAGTGCCTCTCTCTCCGCAGCAACCTCCAGCATGAGTTCGTTGAAACCGTTAATCGCCGTCTGTGGGACGACAGGAGTCGGAAAGTCCAAGCTGGGTGTTGAGCTTGCACTCAAGCTTGGTCACGAAGTCTATCAAGGTTCCTCCAACGAACATCGATGGCACGGTGCACGTATTATCAACGCAGACTCTATGCAGGTCTACGCTGGCATGGACGTAATTACCAACAAGATTCCACAGGCAGAGCGCATGGGTATAGAACACCTTCTTATGGATTTCAAGCAGCCAGGCGAACAGTACGTCGTTGGGCAATGGGTACAAGATGCCGTTCAAGTGGTGAGCATGAGGGTTGAGAGACATCTTGTTTTCTGAGATTCTTCCTGACAGATCGAGGAAACACATAACATGAACCAAATTCCTATCGTCGTTGGTGGGACATCCTACTGGATACAACATCTCCTGTTCCCAAATCGACTAGCAAATAGGGACTTGAACTCTACATTGCATGCAACTACTGACCTTGGTTCTCCCATGTCCGCTGCTTTACATGGCTCTGTTTCGCAATTGACGCCAAATCTTTCCAACTTATGGACGGCACTTCCAGAATCCCCACCAAACGCAGCCACACACCCGGAGGACGCACTCTCGCTCCATGAGCTGTTACAAGCACTGGACCCCACTGTAGCATCCCGGTGGCACTGGAGAGACACTCGAAAAGTCCTGCGCAGCCTGCAAATTATGAAAGAGACCAGGAGGACGCCAAGCGAGATTATACGTGATCAATCGGAGAGTGCGCTAGTTCCTCGGTGGGGATTCTCTTTTCTTCCGTTTCCTTGACAGTAACTTGTGCCACAAAGATATCAAACACTTTGTTTCTGGCTCTACGCGCAACCTTCAGCGCTTAATCCTCGTCTCGATGACAGGGTCGATGATATGGTCAAGGTTTGCCAATGAATCCCCTCTTCTTTTCTCCTGAGCGAACATTTATAAAAGCAAGGTCTTCTTGACGAAATAATGTCCATGCAAAAGACTGTTTCTTCGATGCGGACTGCAATTGACAGCTCCTCAATTGACAAGCCGAATTCCTCCGTAGTCGAGCCGGATTATACGGTCGGTATCTATCAATGCATAGGTACGCGGAACCTGTCCACGTGTGTGTGTGTTATATCTGCGGATAGGGTTCAAGGAATTTCGCGAGTTTATCTCGTTGTCCGACGGCCCTGGCTCCCAGGCAGCCTTCAACAAGGCGGTAGAAAACATGAAACAGTCAACTCGCAAATATGCTAAACGTCAAGTCACGTGGCTTCGGAACAAACTAGTTCCCGCGATACACAGTGCCAACGCACAGTTTGGGAGCAAAATGTCGATGGCCTCTATGTATCTTCTTGATGCGACAGGTGGGTGGCTGCAGAATGATCGGCCAATCATGAGTCACGGGATTCGCGCAGTCCTAGGAGACCAGTGGGTTTCGAACGTTTTATCCCCCGCTGAATCGATCACGAAATGTAAGTCAAATCAGTACATATGACTGCCAATGGGAATTCGTTTCAGCTTTTCTACGAGGAGAAGGGCTTCCGCCCCCTGCATCATTGTCCCCTACTGCGAAGACAATGTTTGCTGGTCAGAATAAACCAGTCAAGTGCGTTCGTGATTCACCTCTGGCGTTGGGTCTCACCGTCGTGTTGCTAGTCCCACTGACATCCTACGAGCGAGACGGAAGATTGTGTGCCAAGTGTGTACAACCAATCCTCGGCGACCGGTTATGATTGAAGAACAGGATTGGGATGCACACCGAGGGAATCGATTGCATAGGCGGCTCATCGCGAAGTCTACGAAGGGATCCGAAGGCATGCTGTCGCGAGCCCGGGACTACGTTGCCCCCGTAGGATCTTCTGGAGATGAGAGTCACAATTCTGATAAATCACTGCGTATCGACGTTGCTTGGGTGGGTCCGACTACTGATTCGTGTTTTTTCCTATTCATCTGGCAAGTAGTGAGCATAGCGTTTCCGACTACCGTCGTTCAACAGCAGTATGTTCACGATGGCTGGAATGATGACGTCTGGGTGCATCGTAGTTCTGTAGCAGAAATGTACTGTAGTCGTTTGCGAAAAAATTGTTGTCCGCACGAGCGTCGCCGACGCAACCTCGCTTGTCGCCTTGGAGTATCCAGTGGGTGAGCGCTGCGAGTGTCGGTCGTAATTTCGTCGCTCACGACGTTCCTCGCGCCCTAGGACGTTCTCCGTCTGGACCATCGTTCCGTTTCTCGTTCTCCAACCATGACCTCGATGGCGGAGGTTCCGGCTTACTTGTTGCAAGGAGTTCCCGTCTTGCAGCCACCCCACCTGGAGGGCCTTTCGGATCCCTCTCTGTCAACTGAAATTTTGCCAGGTCCACCTTCTCTGCTCTCCGTCCAGCAGGCTGCACAGAAGCGCGACCCAAAGAAACCATCCGCTTTCGTGTCCTATCTCCCTACATCGGATCCAGGCTCCACCTACTCCGGCCTCATGACAGGCGCTCTCAGTGTCTCGGAAGTCGATGGGCCCCGTCGAAAACGCGCCAGGGTCGATAAAGGGTACGTCTGCCTCTCTTCTTCACACCGCCGGGGCTTTCCCTGACAGCTTCTCCTTCCCAACTCAACCTGAACGCTTGTCCGTGTAATGCCCATGCTCTTTGTCATTCTCTCCTTTCCCCGCAACTATATATCCAGTATGGCGAACGGGCGTGCGCAAAGGGCCAGTGCTAGAAACTTGAATAACATTGGAGCCAGCAACAATCTCTCCATACCTCTCCCTGTGCCCGATCTGGTTCCCCCAGACTTGGCTCCATCTCGCCAGCCCAGCATGCCACCTCTCCTAGATTCCGACGTATTTCCGGCACAGCCCGAATCAGACGACCCTTCAATGTCGATATCCCGTGCGAACTCGCTACCTGGATGTGAAGATTCTGTCCCGCCAACCATCGGTGAGAGAGCAAGGTCAACGAGAAGAGACAAGGGAAAGGGAAAGGAGGCAGACCGAGCCATTCGAGTGAAGGAGGAACCTATTGGAATAATCTCCCTCTCTCCTGAGCCTTCATTGGGTCTGGTGAGTACTTCTTGAGATAATGCACCACCCTCACGTTCTTACATATCAGCGCGCAGTTGAACGAGGACCATTGTTCATCATGCCGATCTTTAGGTGCGTTGGTGTACTGTGACAGCTGTCCTCGAGCGTTCCATCTCTGGTGCTTGGACCCTCCGATGGAAACAGTTGACCTCCCGGAAGGCGAAAAGTGGTTCTGTCCGAGCTGTATCATTCGCAGAGTATGCCATTTGGGAACATGTCCCTCATACATGTAACGCTAACTCGCACCTCGTAGAACCCGCCACCCAAGCCCGCGCCATCTTTCATGTCTCCTCTCATCCACCTCGCCCAAATGAGCATCCCTAAGGAATTCCAACTTCCGGATGATATTCGGGGCTTTTTCAAGGATGGTACGCAGTCCCTCATTTGTTATCCAGCCTCTTCTGACTTTACTGTCTTTCAGTCGCAACTGGCACCAACGGAACTTACGTGGATAGCTCAGAACTGAAGCAGCCCCGCCTGAAGTAAGTGTGTCATTTCTTTTCTATTCCTACCAACCCATGTCTTTCAGTCGTCATGGGCAACTTGAGGACCGCGATCCATATCGATTGAAGGATCGAAATGGTGTTCCCGTTTTATGCTTTAGATGTGGCACGTCAGCACTACCGAGCGGTCTTGCTGGTTGCGCGCCGTCGAAAAAGCGTGCGCGTAGGTCGACTTCCATCTCACATAGTCTAACACCGGAAAGTGGAAGAGCAATCGTTTCCTGCGATCACTGCAATCTTCACTTCCATCTTGACTGTCTTGATCCTCCCCTTACGTCCATGCCTTCGTTTGGAAAGAAATGGATGTGTCCAAATCATGCTGATCAGATCCTTGTGAGCTCTTCATAATGGTCACGCTACCAGGGTTTACTCAATACTCGGCATTCTTCTTGGTTCACATAGCAACGAAAACGACGTGTTCCGAAGCAAAACGTCGCGTCAATCGATATCACTAAACCAAATCAATGGAACAACGGGAATATTGAGGTTATACACCCTCAGTCTGCGGCGATGACCGAAAAGCTCGTCCTAGACGAGGTGTTGATCAATGGGAGACGATACAGAGTTCCTGAACGCGTCATCATGCTTGATTTTTGGAGTAAGATAAGCAAGGAGCAGCATCCACAGCGGTGAGCTTGCTTTTGGATTCTGAACTAGGAAGGTTAGTTATGTCTCTGCCACAGGGAGAGGGATGTTGTGTCTGTGATGTCGTCCCCGTTGACTTCTTTGAGTTCTCTCGATGAGAGCGAGGAAGACACTCCGGCGTTCCGATCGTTGTCCACGGAGCCTCTCATCTCGTTTGATGATTTGCGCACCGCACAGGTAAGCCATTTGGTCAATGGGGATTGAAAATATGCTTATGTGTTCAAAGCTCTTATGTGATCTTCACAATCTGTTTTCGCCCAAAGGTAAATCTCTAGCAGGACTACCTATCCAACACTTGGCCGCTACTTCAAACAACACAGAAGGTCAAATGGTGACGGGGAAGATTATGGTTGATTTTGGCATCCAAACAGAATCCGAGCCTCGATCATCTTTCCTTGTTCCAGCACCCAGAACAACAGAGCTTAAAGAAACTACAAAACCCGCCGTATCGAAGGTGAGCCTGGGCGATGTCCCTTTTTGTTAAAGGGTAACCTGAACTCGCAGCAGCGCAAAGCGCCTTCCAAGGCGTCTGTCAGAAATGCCGCGGAAACCACTTCTCCTGATACAGCGTCGCAATCGCAGGGTTCTGCAGACCTTCCTTCTCCTGCAAAACCGAAGAGGGCAAGGACTGCCGTAAAGCGGGAAAAGGAAAAAGAAGAACCTGTGATCATTGGACCAGTGTCGAGTCGGGGAGCAGAGCCGGTAGGATGAGCACTACGACATGAAAGAAGAAAGAAATACTGAAAGGGTTCGCAGGCTACCTCTCAACGTGCCGAAAAACCTTCAAGGACGGGTAGGGGACGTCGGAAACCCAAGCAAGCTCCCGAGAAGATCAAGGAGGGTAGTTCTATAGCCCTGGCCCAACGTGCACCTTCACCACGCCCCGTTGTATCTGAATCTGCCGCACCGCTACCGCCTGTTTCGCAATTGCCACCCAAGCCTGTGACACCCAAAGCCTCCGTAACAATCACACAGTCTGGCACGTCATCTACGCCTACTCTTAAAATTCGGTTGCCACGATTGTCTGCAGTTAGCTCCGCCACTCATTTGACACTCCCTACCCTCCAGTCTCCATCGCTCACACTCTCACCGGCACCGGATACTACCACCTCACACGACTCGCGACCACGGCGGACATCGCGTCGACAAGATTCAGCCTCCGTTTCTGTGAGCGGTGCGTCGTCTTATACTGCAGATATTGCTGAGGAGATAGAGCCGGCGAAACCCAGTAAGCAACAATTTCTCGTTCTCGCGTCTAGTTGATAACCTCCACCGAGAACACAAGCCACCAAGAGGAAACAGAAGGCACGCCGATTCAGCATGAGCTGCCACTGGTTTCCGTTTGTTCTCCGATCTCAGACCCTTGTGGAGGACGCTACGGCCAGGGATGGGAGTAGCATGAGATTCCGTACTCGAGATAGAAGGATGTATATCTTGTTTGTTTGTTTTTTTCGTGGCCCCGTCACCGGCGTCTGGCAGTTCCGCCCGGGTTCATATCATTGTCCATTTTCCACCACATATGTCTGCAAGTATGATGATTGCGCAGGGACGCGTCGCCGTGACAAGGCGTGGACTTGCGCGCCGGATGTTTCATGTTCGACATGCGCCGGAACCTCCAAGTCAGATAGTATCACAGCTCCTGGCCTCCTACGCCTCTCATGCTCTTCATCCGTTGACGCTAAACTCCCTTGTGGCTTTCGGTCAGCCGCTCACGCCAGAATCCATCCTGAACAGTGCCTCCTTTGTGCTATCTGAAATCCCGCGTCGCCTCGCAAGACGGGCCTGCGCACTCGAAGCCCTTCCTTTCATCGTCGGGACAAATCCCTATGTCTCGAGAACGCTCAACGCGTACAGACAGAGCTTCCAGTTTTTGGCCAACTACCCGCCCGTCACGACCCTCGAGGAGAATGCATCTTTCACAGCCGAACTTAGCCATTTAGTAGAAAGCCATCAAAATGACATACCGACCATGGCAAAGGGGTTCGTCTTTCTGCATCCTATGCCTCGCGGCTCCAGCTCATTCATGTCGTAAATAGCTTCCAAGAATGCGCCAAATACATGTCTCCTACACATATAAGCAACTTCTTGGACGGTGCCATTCGCAATCGGATATCAGTTCGTTTGATAGCTGAACAACACATCGCCTTGTCACAGGCTTTGGAGACGCAAAAGTCGGACGTACGGTCCATTTCTCACTACGGTATTGTCAACATGGCCTGTTCTCCCGCTGCTATGATCAAAATGTGTGGCGCATTTGTGAGTGAACTTTGCGAGGCGACTCTAGGGATCGCACCAACCATCGTGATCGATGGACATCAAGACACCACGTTTGCGTGAGTCTCGACCCAAGTCCATCTACTGCATGTGCTTTCTCATCTGACTTGTCTCGTTGCGAAAGCTATGTCCCCGTCCACCTCGAATATATCCTCACCGAGATCCTGAAGAACGCCTTCCGAGCGACAGTCGAACACCACTACAAGCTACATGGCATGACGTCCGTGCATGCACTTGCTCCAGTCACAGTCACAATCTCCCCTCCGCCTCCCCTTTCTTCTCCCTTCCTTTCCATCAGAGTTCGAGATCAGGGGGGTGGTGTATCACCCTCTAACATGGCGCGGATATTTTCGTATGCATTTACCACGGCTGGAAATCCCGAGAGCTATAGTGACGGACCTTACGCCGCGCAACAAGTCGGCGGGAGTGCCGCCATCGGGGAAAGTCCGGATGCAGGCGACGGTAATCTCTTTGGCGAGATCACAGAGAAGGGTATACAAGTCGGACTAGGAACAATAGCTGGCTTAGGATATGGGCTCCCGATGAGCAGGTTATATGCAAGATATTTTGGGGGTTCACTCGATTTGTTCTCCTTGGATGGATGGGGTGAGTAACTCTTTGCAACACATTGTTGGCTCCGGGACTCATGGGTTTGTAGGTAGTGACGTGTACGTGAAACTGCGCAGCGTTGACCAGGCTGGAAATGCTCAAATTTGAGCCAAATTTCGTTGCTGTCGCAGCGCCAGTTGTTTTTGTTACCCACGAATATTGCACTAGACTTTTAATGACGTCCTCGATTCAAAGTTACCCTCGACTCCGTGTATCATTGTATCATTCTCTCGTATCTATAATCGCTTTCGATGTTCACCTCTCCATAATATGATCGACAGTCTGGTGAGTTCGGTGGCATCCCATCGCGTTGTTTCATAAATTTCATGTGTACTAAACAAAGATCTGTGGGGTAGCAGACGGTTCAAAAAGATCTTAGGGAGATCTGCGGACGTGAAGTTGTCTGGCTCGCGGTAGACGGAACTTCTACTGCTTTTCTGATCGACAGCTCGAGGATTTCTCGTATATCCGAATCAAGTTGTGCAGTCGCTTCTTTGAAGTTGACCGGGAATGAGGTTGCGAATGCAAGCAGCTGTGCGACTGCACTCGAGTGTGCGTTGGAAGGCGGACTTTGGGAAGGGCGGAGCAGGAGCGTGACCGTAGGCAAGATGATGCTCAGGATACGCGTCCCTATGTTTTCGCCGCGTCAGATCGCAAAACAGTACAACAATTCGGAGTCTCTTACGTTGTTCAACCGTAGTTAGCGCAACGAGAGCAGAAAATGCCCTCCACACTTCCTCGATCGACGCACTATTTTGCTCCGACAAAGAGCCATCAGCCAATCGAGGGGAGATTCTAGCAACAAAATGGATCAACCCAGGCAACAAATTCCGCACGCAAGCGCGAAGTAGGTCGCTCCCAGAGGCTGCGACAGTAATAGTCTTTGCGCAGTGAACAGCAACGATAGACATCTGTTTCTTCCATTTCAGACAACACAGTGCTTGTTAAAAGTGGAATCTCACATCGTCATTCTCGTCTAGCTTTTGCGAAATCACGAAACACAAATGTTCCACCACACCACGGGCCACTGTCACCCGCGACGGCAGGCTAGTCAAGATCAGAACGGTAGCTAAGAGGTTGGACTTGACTTTTTTAGATGAGATCAGTCCTTCTCTACCCCTGTGAAAATCATCAGAAGGTGAAGGGGGCTCGAGTATAACAAACCCAACCGCATTTCATCGACATTAAGAAGACAAGAAGACAGGATACCGTGAATCAGGCTGTCGTAACGATCACGGACCCTTGGGTGACAGTCTACCAACACCAAAGACTTGAACGCGGGTAAGGTTGGGGTTATCAGGTCAATATCCAACGTCTCATCCTTCAACAGTTCTAGTGATAGGCCGAAATCAGAAGAGATACCCATAACACCGCGAAGCAGCCATACCCGCGTAGAGCATGCAGCCAACGCCCCGCACATCCTCCCTGACATTCCCCTCCGTAGTGGATGTGACGAGTTGGAAGGTGGACAAGGCGCTGGTCACCATTTTGGCGAGTTCCTGAGCCGTCCCAGCTGGGCAATCATATTTCCTCAGCAGATGAGGATAGCCAATACTTAGGTTACCTACAAATAGCTGGGACACCTTGGTCATGTCGAGCGTGACGTAGAACGTATGCGCAGATCTTCAAGCAGTGAGCGCGGACCGAGTTCGAGGATAAAGCTTCGTTTCTGCTAAAGAAGTGAGGATGTGGGTGCCGAATAGATGTTCCGATCACTGACGGGGCTACGACACTTTCAATACCAAGATGACCGAAATGTTTGGCAAATGCTGCAATGACCTCCAACAGGTGCACGAGAGTTGCCGCGTTTTCTACCATGGCCATCCGGTAGCACAGGCTGATGAATTCTTTGAAGACAGTGGGTTCTAGAAGCGCTGTCCCCGAATAGCGGGGGTCGATCAGACATTTGAGAGCCCTGAGCGATGCGATTACTGTAGCACCACGTAAGTGAGGGGTCACAGATGACTGAGGGGAAGAGATAGCCAAGGCCTCATAAATGAGACCGAATAGTACAAAGAATAGAGGCGCCGGTTCGGTACGGGGAAGTCCATTGCCGGTTTGTGAAGGTACTGCAGCGGAGCTTTGACCAAGAATAGCACTCGAGATATGCTGTTCGCTATGTTCCATGGCGTTTGCAACCGCTCGAAGAACGGTAGCCCAAGAATTGGAGTAATACTAAGTCCTCATCAGACATCTGCACGGAACGGAGATGTTGTCGACCTACTGGCAGTAAGACCACTTTCCCAAGGCTTGCATACGAGGGGTCTACGGTTACAATAGACAAGTCATGGACAAACTCTGAATCTGCGCGAATAGTAGCGTAGTCGCGTAAGCATGCAATCCACTGCGCAGCAAGGACGCCTCTGTGGGGTTTGAGGACATCAAGGAGGTACGCCTGCTCTGCGGAAGCGATCTCCAATCGAGCCCAAGCAGTAAGAATAGATACAGTCAGCGCGGCAGATGCGTTTGGGCTGAGTTCCAAGGTTCCCATCTTGAGATTACCAGAGTCTGTATGCGGGGGTCAGGCAATTCCGGACAAGTACACACCCCTTACCATCTACATCTTTGAGGGCAGTTGTTAATTGTTTGAGGATACGACCCATCCTACTCACATCCTTGACAACGCCGCAACCCACGAAAACGGCGCAGGCATCGATCGCAGACGACAGAATCTCTGGAGTAGAATCGGAAGAGAATGCAGGTGTGAGGGCGGCGGTAATTGGGGCCTGATGTTGCTCCAACAGTAGTACCTCAGGGTAATCTGGATCGGGAGCCTTGGAAAAGACCTAGATAACCGTTAGAGGGAAACGATCTGACGCAGATGCGAGATTACCTGGATAATATCGCGCAAAACAACCAGTCCTTCAAGGCGAATCTCTGTGACATATGCTGCAGATGCAGTGAACGCCATCTTGATCAAATCCGGGATGCGAGTGACGAGAAGGCCCTGAGTAGGGAGACCCCGATTGCGTGCATACGACATATCGAAATGTTCCTGCCTTCCGGACTGGTGGACGATGGTGCAGATCTCATGCAAGCAATGCAGAGCAAACAACTGAGTTCTCCACCGAGACATAGCGATGGATGATGACCGGTCTTGGTGAGGATTGTCTGCAGGCATCACCGCATTCAGAGACTGGCCTTCATCGTCGATGTTTCCAGAATTGTCGACGACTTTTTGAGTGGCATTGGTTCGTAGCATGATCCTTTGACACAGGTCAATCCAAGCGGAAGGATTATGAATGGCGGTCTGAGCAAGCCAGCTTGCAATGACATTACGGACACCTTCAATGCTGGGATCACCATCTAGCATGGCGAAGAGGTCTTCCACCAGCCGGTCACCACCAATCCTCGACACTACTAGTGCATCCTTCTGGACGAGCTGATACAGAGCATCAATGGCGGCAAGCCTGAGGTGTCGGCGGCTCGAACCAAGATGCGTTCTAAAGCGTCCCACCGTTTCCGGTATGTCTACGTATTCTTGGGAAAACATGAGGAGATGCTGGGTGCATTTGATTGCCTCGATCAGGATGGTTTCGTCCTCTTCAAGAGAGAACTCCTGGACAAGGTCGAGAACGAGCGTTCTCGTCCGTGTCGACTCCTGAACGTCGGGTCCCAAGATCGTGATGATAGCATCGATAATACGGCATACAACGGGGAAGGCTTGTAGATCACCACTGATATTGGCATTACTGAGAGACCCGCCTTCGATCTCGTGAGCGTCGGACATGTATATTTTGAGGAGCATTCCAAGAGTGCTCGAGACGAAGGGTGCGAAAGTCAGGCTAGCAGCATTTATGACCCTTGCCAGGGCCGTCAGAGACCAAAAGTGAACGAGCGGATGGGGATCGTTGCTAAGTGACATAAGTATGTTCACTGTCGTCTTCAAAATGGGTGCAGCGGCAAGACCTCCAACATGATCGTAAAGGGCTGCAAAGGCCAGTGCACAACCAGCGCGACCCTGCGGGTCACGATTACTAATGATATGATCGACCAATACCTTTGCTTGACTCGACAAGAAAGCAGTTCCCGAGATATTTGCTAGTCGACCTATGGCATCACTGCTAGCTCGTCGTAGAAGCGGATCCCCATCAACAAGTGCGTCCTGTGTTACGAGTCAATAACGCACCAGCTTATTAATTATGGGTTACCTTCAGTAGCAAAGCTAGAGGGGTGGTGACTTGAGAATGTCCAAGGGTTTCCTTTGCTTGGCGAGAATGAGACACCATCGCGCAACGGAGAGCGCGAGCAATGGCCACAACGCTGTTAATAAGTACGGCAGCTTTTCGACCCGAGTTCTTGTCAAGTTTGGGGGACTTCACTGATTCGACGAGCTGAGTAACAGTCCGGGTCACCGTGGTCAGATCTTGTATGGGGAGCAATCGAGCAAACAACTCGATCGAAGCATCCACAACGGCTGTCGTGGAAGCTGGACAGTCAAGGATAGCAGGATCATTACCGGTAGGAATCGTCAAACACAATGAAAGCGTATCGTGTTCGCATGATCCAAGTACCGGAGTACGCAGCTGAGGAAAAGTCAACGAATCATCATCTGGGCATAATGGCACATACGAGTAGGTCCGTAAGGTCTTCGATTTGTTCATGCATAGATCTGCCGGTCTCCGATCCTTTGGAAAGTGCCTCGGTTTCATCATTCACGATATCCATTGTAGTCACACCATGCCCAAATCCATCTGCTGTTTGCCAAACGGTGGTGAAGGCACCAGAGGAAGACGCGATCGATGCCTGCATTGCAGAAACGCCATCGCTTTCCGGCCCTGCAAAAGTGAACATGGTAGACTGTAGCAGACTGGTCTGAACGGAATCAGTCAATGTCGAGGATCCCAGTGCGGTAAAGCATTGGAACACCCTCCGACGAAGCAAGCTTTCTCTCATATGAAGGGGTGGACCCTCGGGAGGGGGTTCTTCCAACGGCTGAGATGTGAATGCCGCCAAAAAGGCAAGGGCATTGCTTAACAAGGAGGAAACTCTTCGGGAAACATCGAGGGTCACCAGAGGAGTGTTATGAAGGAGAAAACACAGGATAGCGCCAAGCGCGCTTTCTCGAACATGCAGAAGAAACTCCCACTCGGTAGCACTGCGACCAGGAACGTTGTCCTTGCTCGTTGGCTTTGGCAGTGCGTTGCGCCAGAGCACCAAGAGCTGAGGAAGATGCGACCGAACGAAATTGGGCCCAAGCAACATCAACGAGGCAATCAATATCCACGCAACCTCCACTTCCACGCCTGCCACCTGCACATCATGCTCACTCGCGCGCTTGAGAAGATTCGTCGCTGTATCGAGGACATTGGATGCGATGTCGAAGGAGACGTACAAAGGACGATGGGGGATAACCGCGACCAGCCCAGCCAAACCATAGGCACGTCCAAGGGCACGTCGATCGATGTCAGAGGGTGCCGCTGGTGATTGTAGTGACTCTATATCTCGCTGCAACGCCTCCGATACTGAGAATATGGCTCTGGGCAAACGCAGGGGGGTCGAAAAGCAGAAGCACCTGAGAGTCCAGCTTGCGTTTACACGAACCCCATGACTAGGGTGAGTCAAGAGATTCAACAAGGGCTCTGAAATCGCATCCTAAACAAATGTCGGCAGTTAATGTACTGCTCCGCGGAAAACCTCGCCTGAGGTCAGAATTATAGTCACCTGAACAGGAGGAGGAGCACTGCCAAGTTGCTGCAATAGCTCCGCGATCTCCTTGAGAACGATTGTCAAGACAGTTGGGTTTGGAGCCGTCTGTCCAGGCATGAGAGCTGGCCATCGTTTCGCGTAGGATGATGAAAGCTCTTGGATTGCAGAAATTTGACCCTGTTCGCTCAGCATTCTAGTCGCGATAAGGTCCCTGAGCAAAGCCCCGACCAACTTCTGGATGAACAGTCTATCGTATCTCGCAGAACTATTCCGGGGATTCGTGACGACCTCAGTCATGAGGTGATTGACGATGTGGCCGTAATTACCCTCCGCAAAGCCTGCGCCAAGCTTCGTCAACGACGCAAAGTAAAAGTCAAAGATACCCGCGCGTGCTTTCCGCGATAACTGTGGTTTATTGAAATGCGCAGATAACTGTGACAGCATCTCTCCAGGACTAAGGAGAGGCTTCATACTCTCGGAAACAGTAGGGTTTGTCCCATCGTTATCTTCCTGTTCCTTCTTTCCCTTTGGTGGAGGATCGGGTGCAGCAGTAACTCGGAGAACCTGTGTTGCGGCTAACAAGTGACCAACCAATTGGGCGAGTGCCTGTCTCGTCAACCGATCACTCCCATCTAGACTTTTCACGCAAATTCCGATCACAGACTCGACGTCAGCGAGTGTTACTGATTCTTCTGGAGAAAACATGGCAATCAGGACCTTAAAGTGATATAAGAAAGAGGTTAAATCAAGGAAAACAAGGTACCTCACCCCGGCGGCCGCTCTTTGTACAGGAAGAACTTTGTCAGTCAGACCATTCTTCATGTTCTTGAGAATGTCCTTGGCGAGAGAATCTGACAGCGCTTTCTTTGCCGTGCTCAAGCTTTTACGAAGCATGATCAGAGCGTGACAACGCATTTGTGGGGACTGGTTGAAAGGATCAGAGTTCGTAGAAACTATATATTCGTTTTCTCACACTAGACGATCTGAAGGTTTTGATGGATATGGTAGCAATTTCAGTCAAGAAAGACATAAACTGGAGAGAGATGACTTGATTGAAATTTCAGAAACGAAACAGAACTTCAAGACACACCTGGGAACCAAAGGTGGCCATGAGTTCGCCAATCGTCCAAAACGCTGCTCTAGAAGCATTCATTGAGCAAAGATAACAAGAACATGCTGGCTCGAAACTCACATCCGAGGCAGATTCTTGTCGACTTTCGTATCTCCCGCAATTTTGAGCAGAGCTCGGAGCGTGTCGAATAACGTCCTGGAGTCGCCTCGAGAATATTGGATGATATAGCATCTCGCTGCCAGGTTACGCAGCCCCCGACCGGGCAGTGGATAGCTGTCATTTCCACAGACAACTTTAAATAACGTTTCTTCAACAGAAGGTTGCGTGGACTTGAGCCGATCCTTGGGGGTAATCAGACCAACTGCGGTCCATGGAGATCATGAAGGCCTACAACACCAGCTTGTTTGAGGCCCTTTTCTAAAGCCGCGAGCCACTGAAAGAGATAAATCTGGCCGTTGTCGCCAGTTAATTGGGCCTGAGAGTCGTAGTAAATGTATGAATCGTAAGGGTTCAGCAAACCGGTCACCCACTTCGTCAATGGGTTCTACGACGACCTCCGAAGCCATTCCAAAGAGATGGAGCAAGCGACGGAGCCCGGTGGCAGTGCAAATTACTGCTAATAAATCCCTGCTACAAGCTGACTGTCCCTTGTATCTATTCTGCCTTGATCCGCTCGCGAGCGACCAGTTGCCTTCCTTCCGTTACATACCACAGTCCAACACACGCAAGGCCGAGTCCACCTCCCAACGCGACATGACCAAGGGCAGTCGTAGAGAACAGCGCCTTGGGACCAAACAGTTGCACTTTCTCCGCAAGGTTCTGTCTTGCTTCGTTACGGGAGATGGCCAAAAAGGATAGCACGACCATGCCGGAAAACTTCCATCCGGGAACTATGTTTGTGATGCTTACGGGGTGGGAGTTCATCCTCTTCTCAAAGTACGCTGTGATGAAAGTTGACGTGTACCATATGCGCGCGATGAGATTGGCGATGTTGGCGTACACAAGCGACGTGTCACCGAATCCATGGCTGTATAATGCAGTTGCAGATAAAATATAGATAACCGAGAAGGCAAGCATCCATCTGCAAAGTGTGAGAACTTTACGCGGCCCATCAAAGATGAGAGACGTACCGACTCTGTGTGCGCAAGTCGTGCGGGGTAGCAACGCTGGAATAAAGCGCCTCTAGGCCACCATTAAGAGCAAGCACCGGTATATACCATATCCATGCGGACAACACTTTTGGCGCGCTCGTGGATAGATACTTCGCAGGCAATAAAAGTGGCAAGACAATCGGTAAATATGAGGAACCAAAGGTCACGACAAGCACGGAGAAGGCAATTTGAACTGAAAGCAAAGAGGTAACCGCGGCAGCTGCTTGAGTGAAGTTGTTCGGAGATCCGGTGGTTGTTGAGGGGGTCCCGGACAAAAGTTTAGAAAAGTAGACTCTACACATCTCCTCGATCGGCTGAAAGAATATGCGTGCGACCAACGATCCTAGCACGATGATAGACACCATTGTCCATTCCAAGTGCTAAATACATACCATAATTGACGGCAATCGCATAGCCCCCCTGATCTTGGAGAGGGCTCCAATACGAGACAAAGAGTTTGTCACCCTCAGTGAGAAAATGCTTCACCATTGACTGCGATGTCATCGTCATCGAGAGGTGAAGTGCATCAGGGTCAAAGAAATTGTCGACAAAGCGACTCCGTGGATGCTCCCTATTCAATCAAGTTCAGCGGTCAGAGGAAAGTGAGGAAAGTGAGTAACTAACTCGGAAGTTCCCCACTGTTTAGACAGGCTACCTGGCCAAAGATGTGTTTCAGGAAATCGCGACTTGTATACTCCAAATACAGTTGCACTGTACGCTAACTGGCCAAGAGCGAATGCCATCAAAGCCAGGTCGCCTGAGTGCGGAGAATTGCTGTCGTAAAGCAATGTTAGGTAGGTCGTGATTGTTTTGGTGAATATTCCAAGCCCTTCAGCTCTCACCCGTACATCTGTGTGCGCTTCACCCATGGCACTGTGAGGGTTAGGCAGACTCGTACGACGATCCACAATTTATCTCACCGGTTGTGCATAGGTTCGCTCAACAACTCACCAACGGCAGCAACAGCATAAATGAGTATGGCAAGGTGAAAGTGGGGTTGACTTGCAGTAGCTTCGCTTGCGTGGAACGCATAAAACGAAACGGTAACGAGCGTGATCGGTATACCAAAGAGAAAGGGCAGCGATGCGAGATTAGCACACTGCGCGACAGTTATGGCTGCGGGCGGTTTGTCCACACTCGTTTGCTGCGGCCAGACCCGAAGGAGACTGTTCCTGACACCTTCCCGGCTTAGAAACAGGATGGTGCTCACAAGGAGCTCAAACTGGACGGCCGCTGTGCCATAAGCATGAGGCGAAGCGAGGCGGACGAGGCCCTGGTTGAGGACGAACGTAACAAGTCGAGATGCTAGTTGGAGACCGATCAAGGACTTTGCTGAACCAAGTGACCGTTTCAAAAGTTGACCGTCATTACTGTGAATAGTTGGAGATTCTGTGGGCATTTTGCTTTGCGGCGTGTCGACTTGCAGTTGGTTCCTGGTATGGTCATGTTATTAACTGCCATTCAAGGTAGTGCCCCTAAACCTGACAACTGTGCAGAATATATAGCCCTCGTCAGACGACTCAAATCCTTTTTTCGACGCCGAATCAGAACATTTTGCGGATGATCCGGTACAACTCGAGACGTTCTATATCTGTCCCGTATCGATAAGGGCAGCAACAAAAATGGTGGTGCCTCGGAACCTCGCGGAAAAAGTGATACTCAGAGGGTAAAAAGTACCAGTCACCCCCAATGATGGTTCTGACATTACAACTGTTCCGTATTGCGCCTTGACATACCTCATTATGGTACACGATGACGGCAGGTCGTGTTCAACTGGGTTGCCACCATTCTGAATCTGGACATGTCACGAGGGCGAAACGGTGGTGCCAGCAAGGGCGCCCAGTTTAGACTGGAGGAATTCCGGAGACCTGACATCCTACTTTAGCAAGGGATGAAATCTTTTGGGGTATGATGCCCATCAAGACATGCTCCTACACTGCCTCGGATGATGCAATGGGACCAAAAAACGCGACATGAATAATTGAGCGAATATCAAAGATGACGAACTATGAAGAACCGTGGAGTGGAAAGCTGCCGGAATTTAAAGTTCAGGTCGAACTCCTCGGATCAAGGCGTCGTGATTGTTCCCAATGAACTCTATGCCTGCTTACGACCGACGGAAGGGCAATGACGGCAGTGGGCACGGTCACGGTGACTGCTGGCGGACTCTTGCCGAGACTTTGACATCCATTATTGTCTTGGGATACGCCGCCGTTCAGCGGTCGCCCGACCCGCCATTGGAGGGGCCCGGGCCACCGCCAGCGGAAGGATTAATGAACCGTCAAAGTCTGACTCCGGGGGTCTGTTAATAGACCGCGGGTGCAGGGTCAGTACGGTATATGAAACTAAAGTTTGCACCGAATATACATCTGGTAACCGGCGTCGCGGGGAAGAACCGGATGGGCGTACTTGAGGCTCCCAAGGGTGACGCGCACTGCCGCGATTCCTCCGCGTGGTAACCCGCTCAACATTCCCCGGGGCTCCTAAAACAAGACTTCGTCGCAGGATTAGGAGAACGGCGGTGCAGGGTCGTAGCAGCGCCGCTGAGCAGGACCAAAGAGCAGCGGCTCCCCGTTTCGCAACAGCGATTTTTTCTTCCTGTCTTCTGGATCGAGATTCGGAACATCGGTCCAGGGATGATGTGTGGGGTTGACTGTGCAGTAGTGTGCTCGTGTGCTGAAATCTGGAATGGCGGAAGTGTACCAGGCCATAAAGGCAACAACGTCTGCATTCTGCATCAGCAGTAGGTATCGACAGCGCCATAGTGCTACAATATACAACAGGCATGGGATGGGTCGTGAAGTGGCGTCATTATTCAACCTACAAGGTGTATACTGGGCCAGAAGAAAAGAGGCATACGGAAAATACGGTCAACGAGGAGAGCATGACAGGTGACCAAAAAAAAAAGAAGAAAGGATGAGATGAGGGCAGCATTTCATCTAGTTCTCATCACCGCGAGCATGGTCCGTCCTGTCGTTCTCATGCGAGCCCCCGGCGGAAAGAGGCTTTGCGTAGAGCTGGGGAAAGGGCGCATACTGGGGGGTTGTCATTGGGATCTGGCCATCGGGACGATGGGGATGAACCATGTAGGGCCCGTAAGGCTGGGGAGCGTAGGGGAGAAACGTGGCGGGATAGAACTGCGCGGGCTGCGCGTATGCCTGCTGATCGCCGTCCTGGGGGTGACCGTTGTGGTTTGGGGGAGGGACGGGAGTGATGTAGAACTGAGGGTAGTAGGCAGGGGCCTCACCGGGTTTTGGGGTGGGTGGGGCGGGGAATTGCCCATAGAAGCCCGCTGCGTAGCCGACGGGAGCGGCCATGTAGGGGGGCATGGGCGGGGATGCCGAAGGAGGGGGCATGCCTGGTGGGATAGGCATGGGCTGGTGCTCCGGCGCGTCGGTAGTGTCGACGTTGGTGCCTGCGCGACCTCAATCAGAGTCAGAAGGGAAAGAAGAAGAAGGGAGAGTGGATGAGGCGGAAGGAAAGTGGCGAGAAAGACGAAGACACACCTTTTCCATCGCGCTTCTTGTAGGGGCCACGTTTCACACCCTTTTTCCTCTCCTTTCGCTGGGAGTCGACGCACTCTTCAGCGATGCCGTACTTTACGCAGCGGAGACAGGGACGGGCGTCGTCGCACTTCTTGCAGGCTTTCTGACAGTTTGTGCAAGCGTTTTTGACCTGCCTGCGCTTCGAGCGGAGGGGTTGGGGAGGGACGAGACCGGGAGGGAAGGGGTACATGTGCATGGGTACGCTCGAGTAGCCACCGACTGGATGTACGGTCATCTGAGGCTGGACGTCGGTGGATTGGGGATCTGTGATGTCGTCTGGGTCGGGGGTGTGATTTTGGTCTACGGAGGACATGGAGAGGGGAGATGGTGGGGTAAAGAACGGAAGAGAGGACGATTTCGGACGAGATTAAAGCTCGGACACGCGTTGGACCCAGTTGGGAGCGCGTTCAAAGGGTTGTGTTCACGTGGTGGGAGCCGAGGTGAGAGCGGCGGAGAGAGGGGCAAGCAACGACTTGGTGCTGCTGTACGAGAAGAACATGGCAAGGACGTCAATTATGCGCATGCGAACGGCCGTCTGCAAAACGTACGGCGAACGGCGACGGGGCGGACGGACGGGTCTTCGCTGAGCTCGGCGGACTTG
Organism: Phylloporus cf. tubipes; assembly: GCA_038094315.1. Lineage (NCBI taxonomy): Eukaryota > Fungi > Basidiomycota > Agaricomycetes > Boletales > Boletaceae > Phylloporus > Phylloporus cf. tubipes. The sequence continues at coordinate 40,074 of JBBPTZ010000093.1, forward strand.
TAGTTGACTTGGTCGCTGTAGACCAGGACTAGCACAAATATATACAAATATACATCCCACCGTTCGCCATCCCCCTCCCCCCCCTCCTCCTCCCCCTCCTCCTCCTTCATGTCCCGCCCCCATTCCTCCCTCGACCCCTACTACTTTGGCAATCCATCTCCCTCCCCTCGTTCCAACAACGCCACACCCGCACGCGATCCCGCAAACATCGACAGAGCCGCACTCGTCGGTGTTGGCGAACTTGCAACCCCCCGCTGGGAAAAAATAGCCCGCGACGACGACGAACACGACATCCTCCCAAATCCAATCCCTGACACACCGGACAGCCCGTGGACGATCGAAGCCGTCGATGGCGAACTCGACGATCACGACCAGGTTCGTCTTTTCGCCTCCGCAGCGTGTCCCTGCTTCACCCTCTCTCCAGCATGACGTCAAGCCCTTGACACGCACGATTCGTCCCCGACGTTCCATCGCAGACGAGAGCGGCGGCGAGGAAATTCTCTATCCCCGCCAGCCCCATACCTCTGACCTCCTCCATCCTTCCGACCGCCCCAAACCGTCGTCCCCCGAACCTCCTTCTCCCGTCGTCCCTCCCCTCCCGACAGAACAGTCCCTCTTGAGCGACGTGTCCTCCTCCCCTCCAAGCTCCTTCACACCCCTCACACCCCTTCGCAAAGCGAAGAAGCGCACGTCCGACGAGTTTGAGATGGACCACTCGGGTTCCTTGGCCGTCAAGCGTCCCGCCGCCAAGGATCGTGGTCAGCCAGTCTCAAAGGAAGAGAAACCCTCTTCCCTTCGAAAACATCGCAGCACCGCGTCGACAGCATCGAATAGCAGCACTCGCCGAGACCGTCGCAGGGAGAGTCTCTCCACGTCAAAGTCTAGCTTGGCCCCCCCTTCCACCGAATCGGCCCCGATTTCCATCCCTCTCCGCCCAGATCGTGAACGAAGTACCCACACGCGCCAACTCTCTGCCGGCGACTCGTCCTCCGGTCCTGACCCTTCAGTGGCACATCCTCGGCGTGTCCACACCACCGACTTTTCCCACTTGCCTCCTTCCCCCTCCACCACCTCTATCCACCAGTTTCTCAAACATGCTGGCGCAGGGACAACCCCACCACATCGCCCCTCGTCTTCATCAAACAAGGAGTCTTCTCATGCACATGCTTCTCCAAACGTTGCTCACTCCCTCCTCCGTGGAACTCAGGAAGGTTGGTCTAGCATGGATGACGACGCCCATGCCGAAGCCCTTCGCAAGTTGGACGGCCTCTCTGGAAAAACCGCTCGTGCGCGCGCAAGTGTCGGTAGTTTGAATCGTGTAAGTCGGCCTGGGACGCCAGGAAGCACAACTGGGCGCTCGGGTGTGCACTGGGAGGGAGTCGGGCACGAGGGTGGAAGGGTTAGTCGGAGAAGTAGCGCCAAGGAAAAAGAGAGAAAGGAGGAGCTTCGCCATCCGACTTCAGGTCTTGGTATTTCCAGCTCTTCCGGCGACGTCGTTTCCCAAGACGTTCACGAAGCACGAGCGGGGGCAATCACGAGCGGGGATGAGCATCACAGTTCTTCTGGCCCTGAAAAGCCCTCGAAAAAGCATGCTTCAATCGGTGCTCGGCTAAGCTTCACTCCTAAACGCGGATCTGCCTCGTCTACTACCTATACAAGCACCCCTACTAGCTCGCGGGATTCGGCTTCCTTATCTACTGCTACCAGTGCCACCTCTGTGTCCGCCCCTTCTGGTTCAGGCAGGCATTCTACAGGCGTTGGAAAGGGAAGGCGCAACAGCGCCGGTAGTGACATTTCGAGTGTTTACTCTGGTGGCGATGGTGCGCTATACAAGGATCGTACCGGTTCGCTTGCGGCTAGTGCAGAAGCATTGGAAGAGGATCGTGTCCCTCCTGTTCCTCCACTGCCCAAGGATCTGTCAAATTATCGTTCTCCTCCACAGTCTTCACAAGGCGTCGCTTTCCCCCCTTCTGGAGCAGACGATAGCGAGGTTGACCGCGCAGTCTCCCTTGAAGTCCCCTCAGCCTCGAAGCCTTCGACAACACACGCTCGTGCTCCTCATCTTCACGAGTCTACGAATCAGGGAAGTCAGTCCGCTCCCGAGTCTACGCCGCCTATTACCAAGACCCCTTCGAAGAAGTGGAGTTTCTCTAATGCACTCAATATCAAGTTGACGAGCTCACCCTCTATCTCTTCGATGAAAGACAAGGATTATCATTCGCCATCAAGTAGCAAGACGGCTAGTTTCCCGTTGAGTCCACGTTCAATGCAAAGCTTTACTCAGCAGTTGCGTAAGTCCACATCGAGGGAACTCGCCCTCTCCCCTCCCGTGGTTTCGAATCCATCTTGGTCCCCCGTTCAGCCTGATGCGATGACGTCTGCTGCGTCTCTTGCATCCCTTTCCTCTGTCGGATCTACGCGCGGTCCAAAGTCACCCGGTATCCTCTCCGCCAAGACACCCGACCGTGACAGGGGATTTTCTAGCCGTCCTGGAACCGGCTCAAGTGGCAGTAATAATACAACTGGATTGTCGGCTCCTCAGAACGTCCCCCTCAGCCCATCGTCATCTATACGAAGACATCAATCCAGACGACTCACACCCTCGTCCATTCCGTTCTTCCGGCGTTCCTCTTCGCAGAGTATGCAGATTCCACCCACAAACGTCATACCCACCTCCACTTCACCCACTCTGCCATCGGCTCCGGCTGTCGCCCAAAATCGACAGAGGAAAAATGGATCTCCTGCCAAGGATCTGTCTCGCGCTGTGCCGACTACCCCGGGTTCGCACAAGAAATCCTCCGTACTCAGCTTGGGGCTGCCATCGCTCCTCAAGTCTAGTTCCAGAAGGAGTCTACACGGTGATAAGAGTGACACTGGCACAGGCAAAGAGACCAGGGACAGCTTACGATCACGAGACGCTGAGAAGGAAAAGAGCAAGCAAGATGCAAAGGATCGGAGTGAGAGTAGGATATCGGTCCTCATGGGTCGTAAACGGGGCAAGGTAAGCGGGAACGTGGTTGCCGCGGGAGAGATGTACTCATGGCTTTGGCCAAGACTTTGTCATCTACGGATGCGAAAAAGACCAGTGCTTCCGTTTCTCTACCGCCCATGCAGATGACCGCGCTTCCTGCTACGACCGCGCAGCGTGTCGCCAACCTCAAGACCGGTAACGCTTCGACTTCCACGCCGACAGGTGCAACTTCTATCACCAGGACAAGTTCATCCTCTCGCGTCACTTCCCAGACTGTGAGCTCGATGCAGAAGCACTCCGATGCTTCTCTCCGTAGTAGGAACCAGCTACCCACCATCGCAGGTTCACCTTCAGTCGGGACCACCGGGTACAGTGTGTCGAAGGAATCGAAAGATGGGCCCCCCTCGGTTTTGCTAAACACCATGTCCTCCTCTTTACCTAAAGAAACTCCCACGAAGATACCACGTATTTCGAGTCGGACATCCGCCGCTGGCTCTCCAGGGCTGGGAGTGAGCTCGGCGCAGAGTACTCTCGTTGGTCGGCGTATCAGTCTTAATGTCACTGCTCCTTCCACCGATCCTTCCCCAACGCCTGGTGAACCGATCACTAACGAATTTGGCGTGTTGGACAGCACCGAAGCTCAGGATGGAAAGACAATGACTGCGGAAGCCCAAACCAAGCGGCAGTCTATACGTGTTTCTCCAACAGGAAGCTCGAGAGCGCCTCGTCAGCCTTCAGGCCCACCGTCGGTAGGCGGGATCCCTCGTAAATCTACTCGTGACTCGGTTTCGTTCAGTGCGCTACGCAAAGCCTCTACTGGCTCTGTAGCTTCTACAGCATCCGCAGCAGCCCAGCCGAGCGAATCGTCGCACAATCACCACCGCTTCTCAGCCCTTTCACCTTCAAAGGGCCTCAAGCTCTTGAGTCCGAAGATTTCCCTACCGCGTACCTCAAATAGCAACGCGGCGAGCTCAAGCACACATCGAGTTCAAGCTGGCACACCCTCGTCGAGCCGTCAGTCCCTGTCTACGCCTTCTCCCGTCCCAAGCACCGTAGATGAGGAAGAGCTACTAGGAGACGAAGAGATGCTTCAATATGTCCGGCGCCAGCAAGCTAAGAAAATGGCTACTGGCGCAACGCAGGAGGAGTTGGACGAATTGCTCAAGTTCCCCGAGCCAATACCCCCGAGTCCCGGACTTGCGCCGGAAGGTATGTCGTCAATGTTCACGGGGCATGAACCTTTTTTTACTGACACCTTGTAGAACTTTTGAAGAGTTCCCAAGCGCAATTTTTGTCGGCCTTTGAACGCGAAGAATGTCTCAACTATCCTTTGGTATATTGCATTGGTGCAGGCAGCCAAAAGAAGCAGGCACATCCTGACTTCTCCGCCAACAACTTTGGATATGACGACGAGCGAGGCGACTACCTCGTTGTTAATAACGATCACCTTGCTTATCGCTACGAGATCCTGGATACGCTTGGCAAGGGTTCATTCGGACAGGTCTTGAATTGCAGGGATCATCAGACGGGCGAGTCTGTCGCGATCAAGATCATCCGCAACAAAAAGAGGTTCCACCATCAAGCGCTGGTCGAGATTAAGATTTTGGATAACCTTCGCAAATGGGTATGTATCATTGGCCTTGACTCTTTATCCTGCGTCAACTGTGTTTTTCAGGACCAAGAAGAGAAGCACCATGTTATCAAGATGACTGAACACTTTTACTTCCGGAATCATCTTTGTATCGCCATGGAGCTGCTCAGTATTAATTTGTATGAATTGATCAAGGCCAATGGTTTCGTCGGCTTCACCACTACGTTGATTCGGAGATTCACAAGTCAAATGATCATGTCGTTGTGCTTGATGCGCCACCACAGGATTGTCCACTGTGATTTGAAACCAGAGGTCCGTCTTTGAGGTACACTGGCCATGATGCCCATCTGATACGACATGCATGCAGAACGTGCTGTTGAAGCATCCAGCCAAGAGTGCCATCAAAGTCATCGATTTTGGCAGCAGTTGTTTTGAACACGAAAAAAGTATGTCGTTTTCGATCGATCATCCTACTCCCTGAACTTTTCCCTAGTCTACACGTATATTCAAAGTCGCTTCTACCGTTCTCCCGAGGTCATTCTTGGAATGAACTATCACATGGCCATTGACATGTGGAGTTTGGGCTGCATTCTTGCCGAGCTGTACACTGGCTTCCCCATCTTCCCGGGTGAAAACGAGCAAGAACAATTGTCGTGTATCATGGAGGTCCTTGGTCCCCCCGACAAGGACTTTGTCAACCGCAGCTCCCGCAAGCGGCTCTTCTTTGGTATGTCGTACAGTTTTATCACCAAGTCATCCACTGACGTGCGCCCAGATAACAATGGGGCCCCACGGCCAGTGGTGAATTCCAAGGGCCGCAGAAGAAGGCCTGGGACCAAATCACTCGCACAAGTCCTCCGGTGCCAAGATGAGGATTTCGTGGATTTCATTTCCCGCTGTTTGGTTTGGGACCCTGAGCGACGATTGAAACCCCAGGCAGCGTTGCAGCATGCCTTCCTCAAGGCTGGTCGTCGTGGGAAAGTCACCAACCCTTCGCCTGCTTCGAAAGCTCTACTGTCATCGAGCTCCCGAGTTTCCAAAGTCACCGAGACACCTAAGAAATCGCAGATCAGTGCGCCGACTCCGCTGACTGCTCGAACTACCCGCACCCTTGCGAACGGGGTTGGTTCCACTCCTTCCCACTCGACCTCGATGGGTCCGAGTTCCCGTACATACCGATCCTCTCAGTCGCACGGCCTTTCGTCTCAATACTCCAGCCGCACCCTCGGGTTAGCAGTGAGTCGTCCATCATCATCGGAACAGCCTTTTGGGCAGGAGCTTATGGGATGGCTCCAGACGACAGCTACCAAGTAGTGGTCGATGTGGTCTGAGTTAATGTCTTCTTCTAATAGCCACCGTTCAGGGAACTTTATTCTTACTAGTTGCTAGAGTCTTCCTTAAAAACCAAGAGCTGGCCTTGTCTTTTTTTCTCAGGAATACCCCGGGTTCTTTTGTACTTTACCCCACTCGTCTTTTCTGCATGTTATCCGTCAGCATTATCATAATATGCTCGCATCGATTGTCTGTTCCGAGGGCCATGATAGTCATGATAGTACACGTCTTTTTCCCGCCGTCTCGAGTCTTTGTCTATCGTGGTATACACGCACAAGCCAAGATCTACCTGGTATGTATGTGTCATCCTGATGCCAATTCCGACGCTTCTTCCAAGCACAGCGGCAACTCCTTGGCTAGCAAACGTTCTCCTGGATTCCACTTCCAACACCTGTTCAACGTCTCCCATAGGCCGTCTGACATCCAAGGCGCCACCTCTGGCTCTTCCGGCCGTGGCGGCAACAACCCCTCGAGGAGGTCCTGCACGACGAGGACATCGCGTCTCCGATGCAAATAAGGATGCCTCAGCGTGAGGAGTTCGAGGACACTCATCCCGAACGCAAAGACGTCCGAGGCCATCGTCAGCATCACATCATCACCGTCATTCAGCTCTGGGGCGTGCCAACGGACGGCGGACGTGTCACTGAGGATGATCAAGGCCGAATTACCAACGACGTCGGCGAGAACCTGGGTGAGTCCAAAGTCGGAGAGCGTGACGATTCCCTAGGGGGGATACGGGTGAGCGGGGGAGAGGAGGGGCTGGGAGGTGTTGGAGACTTGCCTCTTCGGAAACCAACATGTTGGTCTGTGTCGCGTCCGACGATCAGCTGCGGGCAAAATGCGGGATGTGTGAACGCTGACTTACGCATTTCACTGGGGGACATTTGTGGTCAGTGGGATGGGAAGACGAGGGACGGGATTTGACTCACGATGACCGTGCACGATCTGTTGGTCGTGTAGATATTCGAGACCTTTGGCGGCTTGACTGAGCTGGAACCGTGGTCAACGCGCTGTCGCTCGATGGCATCCGGGGAATAGCCTACCAGCTTCAATGGATTGACGTCCGGGTTGTCGCGACGGTAGCTGCCGGTCGTCGTTGAACACACGTCAAAGCAGTTGTCATCGAACCACCTACTTTCGAACATTGTCCAATTGCCACGGAGAGACCTTTGGACGGGCGTGACCAGCAGTGCTCGGCAGAATCTAAATAACTCACGATGTGGATGCGACCCATATTAGTTACGATGCCCAACAATGTGAGCACGTTCTCGTGCTTGAGTTTCGACCAAACGGCGATTTCGTGCTCGAAACGCTGTGGTAAAAGGTTTGAACGGAACGGAGCATGAAGCCGGGTGAAACACGGACTATTTGCAACCTTTTCGTCTTGGGATCCTTCTCGTCCAGAATCCGTAGCGTTTTCAATGCCACCTTGTACATGATGAGATTGAGCCAACATGAGCAGACAATGGGCATCCTTACTTTTTTCTCTCCTAGCCAACGACCTTCGAAAACGTGGCTATAAGGACCACCGCGAATGGCTGTCGAATTCACCTTTTTGACCTGGTTGTTCAAGATAGGTATAGTAGGTGGGATGTTTGTGAGTCGATGGAGATCGAGCAGGGCTTGCTCGAGCTGATTCTGTACGGTCGTGGTTGGAGATGGAGGACGGGAGCCGGTGGGCGATTCGTCAATCTGCTGTCCATCACGAAGAGCCCTCTTGCGAAGGCCTACAAGGCGCTGCCGGAGGAATAAAAAAAGGTCCACCAGTGATCAGAAGAACCGTACCACTTGGCCAACACGCATGAGTTCCTGTGCCGCAGTTCCACCAGAAAGGTGCTGCTCGACAGCTCGTTCAATTTCTCTTGGGGTGATAAGGAGTTGTTGTAGCCTCTCCGTCAAGACAGCATGGTTCTGTTGCATGAGATCGATCGAATGTTGTTGCATGCGCAACATTGCAACGGGATTCGCAAGCTATGGGCGCATGAGTTTATGGACAAGGTCTAGGTGAGACTTGACTGACGTGGAGTCGCTCCATGGCATGATCGACATCGGCATAACACTTGTTCAGGTCGCGCTCAATCTGTGCGCTGTTGACTGCGCGCGTCAGGAAGGAATACAAGGGAGTGGATGGACGACAAATCCTTACGGAGTCCCTTGAGTTTGCCGCAATTGGCCCATTTTTGTATGCGACGGTGAACGCTCTGTAAGACGCTAGCGACGACTTGAACTGGGATAGGAAACTTGAAGAGGATAAAAGTCTTACGCCTCCGCTTCATCGAACGCAACTATCACGTCGGTGCCGGCCAGCAGCGAGGACTGTTCGTTGATAAAGTTGAGTAGGGACGTGCACCGCTGAACCAGCTGTGCAGACTTTTCCTGTTGGAGTTTTAGCAAAAAAAAAGAGATGGTGTTGTAGAGGTCGTTTACCTGGTGCACAGAGACCTGTGAACATGTCGTGTTGATCATCTGCAACGCCGTCACGCCCCCCGCAGCAAAGGGGACGCCAGACAACGTCGCTGCCAGCTGGGCAACACTCAACGTGGTTTCAATGATATCGGTCGCCATGATTGACATAGTCCACGAAAGAGAACTATTAGGGAAAGAGTACATTGTCCATAACTTGGACCCACAACATTCCGTTGGTGGCACGAGTACATCGGTGAAGTTCATGTGACGTTACCTTCTGACGACAAGTTGGCGATCCTAACGATCTAACCGAGGATTTTGGGAGCTCTGATTGGAGGAAAGTGTCTTCAGGAGGGACGCATATACCCAAATGGAGACACTTTCCAAAAAGAAACGAAACAACAATCTGGACTTCCTGTGGTCCAAGGTGTGGCGCTCGAATGAACGGACAGGTACTTGCTCAAGTGGACACGACATGGGACTGTGGTCGTTGGGTACTCAGTACTCAGTAGCATAGCCTGGATTCAAGAAACGTAGTGCTGGTCTTGTTCCACCTCTCGAAAACGGTTCGGGAGGAATCACGTGACTGTTCGGAGTATCAAAACAAAAGCGAATACAAAAAAGGAAAGTGAATACAAAAAGGAAAGCGGATACAAAAAAGGAACGCGAATACAAAAACTGAAAGCGAAAGATGAAAAAGAAAAAGAAAACAAAAGGAAATATGTTGGTGAAGGTTATTCCGCGTAGTCAACCCGAAAAAACCT
>JBBPTZ010000094.1:0-48955 GCA_038094315.1 Phylloporus cf. tubipes
TTCCATAGCACGGCGACCCTGTCCATTCAGAGGGTAATCGCGGCTTGTATGGGCTTCGGCTCATGCACTGTCTAAATATTTTCCTGTCCTGCCATGGCCACTCTGGCTGGGCAGGCCGTCTTTTTTTCGCTCTTTGTCCTTCCTAACCCTAACCCTATGGCACAACACTTGCTTGTTGACCAATAAATAGTCCTCCAGTTAAATGAATAAAATAAAATAAAAGTAGTTCTTGAGATCATTATTGTCACACTTGGTGTCACTCGCCGAATGCGTGCTGAAGCGGAGCCACACACGTGGGACGCGTCGGAACGCGACACGCATTCACGCGCAGGTACTATAGAGTGCGTGGTTGCTGGCGATGATGGGCAGCAAGCTTCTACCAGGGACCCAGAATATGAGGCCCGGATGGAGTTCGCTGTCAGAGATCTCGCCAATGGGACTCACGAGACCATTTCCGCGGCTGCAACTGCGCACAAAGTGAGTGACGTCGAATATCGATGCATCACGAAAATGGGTTGTACAGTCACGGGCAAGTTTAATCGAATACAACACATAGTCCTCGTCGAGTTGGACTGGCTGGACAGAGTCTGAATCCAGCGTGTGTGACATGCTGTGACGGACCTTCCAATTTTGGAGTGCCGAACTCGGGGTAGGGGATAGTAATGTCATTCCAGCCCGACGCAAATGCACACGCGCCAGACTCACCGAGAGCGTCGCAGTCTCCTCCCCCCGCGGGATTGCAAGGCGATCTAGAGCTCGAGTTGCATGGACTCGCAAATGCACTATACAATTTGGGCACCACCGTCATCAATGACTCCACCAAGGAACGTGACAAACCGGGGGGAGGCAAGCAGGTTGGCCTTCGAGCGTATGTCGTTCAATGCCTCCATCGGGTGTCACTTACGACCGTTCACATTAGCAACGAGGTGGTTCACCATCTCACAACAATCGATGATATGGCCCAGAATATTCGAACGATGATTCCGTTTCAAGTGCTTCAAGATATCGACAATGCGAGGAATCCCATGCAACTCACAAAGGAAAGGTTAGAGAGAGCCGCTACCGAAAACCAATTCATGAACGGAAAGATAGCTGCTATTGACGTGAGTTACTTGATCAGGTCTGCACACCTCCCTCACCGTCGGTTTCTCCTAGTCTTATCGCCTGCTGTTGAACGAGGCCCTTGCAAAGAACTTTCCCGACACTGCAGAGTACCTCTATCCAAAGCCTATAACGAAGGAGCCTGCGGACACCTGAAAATCACGAGTCTTGTACCCGCATCGCGGAGCGAGTCTACTATATCGAACTCGCATGCCATCACATTCCCCTAAAAATACATCCCCCTCTTATTACGTCCCACGAACTCAGCACGAACCGTCTAGCTATATTGCCATGTCTATCTTTCCCATGCCGACTGGGCTGCAACTTTGTTATGGAAATCAACTTCGACAGGGAAATTCTTATCTGTGTGCAAGTCCACTTTTTCACCTTCACCCTTTTTGATCCGCTGAAAAGGGCCCGTATTTGGCTAGTACGTTAGTGGTACTTGCCTTCACGCGATGATCGAAAGGGTTTAGATTCTCAGAAGGTTGGCCTCGGACTTCTCAGTTACGTCCGTGGCTTCTGGACCTTTGCTGGCACCTTACGCGCCCTTCGTGGCGCCGTCGCAATCTGTTTACTATCAGACGGCCATGCCAATTAGTATCCAACCCCAAAAATTGCTTACCTGTTGCCTATGCGTTCGGGTCACCAACGTATGCAATACTTCATCCTTTTGGGTATCTCGGTCCAACTATTTAGCACCCGGAAACTTCCCTGTACTCCGCCGCACTAACAGCCTTCCGCGTACGGTCCGCATCCACTTTCAAATCCATACCTTGAGTCACTCTTGCAAATTAATGCTGGTGTTCAAAAACATGTGGGCCATACCGTGCCGCTCATCCGAGTTTTCCCAAGACCCCATTAGTTCGTTGCCGCCCAGTGAAAAATCTCCCAAAAACAGCTGACAGGTGGCATTAACGCTCCAAGTGAGTCCCCATCATTGAATATGGGAACATTCCTGCCGTTGATGCAGGCGACAAAGTCCGAAATCCAACGTGCCACTTATTGGGTCTTCTTGTCTCCGAGCGCATTCTCACTGGAGCTATATTTATCTTGGTCGCAAAGGTTCAGAGCTTTCGGGAAAGGCTACAATGGGCACTCGCGTCATACACGCTGGCACGACTGTTGCCGGTCTGCGAAATGAGGTATTTACATTGACACGACTCCAGCGAGGCGGAAAATTCCAGGTAAAACAAACCGTCTTTGCAGTGATATTGATAAGCACTGAAAATTTCAAGTAAATTTATGGCGCCCATCACGTCGGCGTTATGAACTGCGTGAATCCAGCCCGTCGATCCGAAGGTAAGGCGGAGGAAGAAAATTGTTGTACGTCGCCGGTGATGAAGGACCCCGAAGACGTCTATTTTCTGAGGTGAGCCAGTTCACTTCTCAATCGAGGTCAGGCCTAATGTGAGCAGCACGTGGTCGTTCTAATTTCTGCAATGCACGGTCCAGCCTACCGCTCTGCCGACGGCCTCGTCGTTGCGTACAATCCCGCTTTCACGTACTCGACTGTTCCATTCATATCGCGCCCATTCAGCACGTTTAGCTGGCATCGTGGCAGCATCGAGTGCCATTCAGGGTGCCAACGTAAACCACAGCCTACAAGGAGGGGTACAGGGCTATGTAACTAATGTTCGATAATTGGAAACGGGACTTTTGCACGAACACTCTATCGACACGTGTTATGATGCGGCCCGCTACAGCCTTTCTCGAACATGGTGTTGCCAGCCAGCACTATGCGTGCCGCTCACAGCAGCTGAGCACCGTCTGATTCTGCGTCTGATCATGTATCACGGGAATCACCACCTGATTGATGACTGGTAGAACACTCCGATCACACGCACCCTATGCGGCAGCACCCCACCCGGCGGGCCAACAATACGATACAAGGGGAATATCGGATATGAGCACACTACCGCAGTGGTAAAAAGATAGGCACTGATCTGTCTCCAGGAGTCACTCAGACGAAAAGCGTTAGACTAGGTCGTCGCCGGAAGAGGGACGTGACAGATCGATGGTCGAGAGGATATGTCTGGTAGGCTGTGAGATCTCGAGAACGGTGGGACAACGTTTACACGGAATGGCACCAATTGCTGGACTTGTATTGCCTTTCTTCCACGTCGCTGGCAGACACCAGGGGCGATTGAATTAATGGACTAGAATATCCCCGATTACGCGATACAAGTGGGGAACATGGCAGACACATGCATGCTGTCGACGTAACAGCACGGCGAACAGCATACCGTACGGCCCAACCTGGGACTCAGGGGGGCAATCACTCGGTGATTTCTTGCCTGATGGATTTGGGACATATAGGGACTCGACTTCAACAGGTAGGTCAACGTATCCATTGTGATGTGACTTCCAATTCAAGCATATTGATACACGTGTTCGCTGGTTATGCAGTTGAGGTATCTGGACAACGCCCAGGGCTGGCAGATCCAAAAAATGAACCAGACCATTCCTGAAGGACCGATCGTGATCTGTACCGCATAATCACATCAATGGAGCTCTCACGGACAACCCTGCGCACTCTTCCGATCACGGCCACCGAATGCAACGGTGTTGAAAACCATCTTGCCAAATCTCAGTTGGTGGAATCAGAGTTTGTGCTGTTTCCACGACTCGCGTACAAAGTAGAGGAAAAATTCTGGATTTAGCGGACCTAACTGAATGGCACTGCATACGCTGTCCGCCGTAGATACGGGACTTTTAGCTCAGGGAGTTTTCAAGACATTGTCCCGACGACGAGCGTTCCATGCAAATCAATCCCGCCATGGGGCAACTTCGCGCACCAGAGGAGCGTTTAGATCCAGGGATAGGACTTGGTCGAGCATTGAGATCGTCCAAGGGACTTTGCCCATGGCTTATGGTGTTTGTCGTTGAAGCAACGACTCCTCGGAGATCGAAGAGAGAGCAAAGCAAGATTTCCCAGGAAGGGAGGCTGAAACACCGATCTGACTCGTGAGATACCAAGACGGGTACAAGATTTCCCCCAAGGACGAGTAAACGGCCGTCGCCGATTGAAGGGAGAGGACCAGATGGCGAGAGATGATCTGCCGAGCCGAAATATCGGGTTCTCCGAAATGACTGCGGTTTAGCACGGCGAAACGCACAACGACGTGGACATCAGGTGGTCGGCATTGAGCGGCGAGTAAAGCGTATCTCGGAGGGATTGGTGGGGTGAACTGGCGATGGAAAGTTTAAGTTTGGCGAATTGACGTTGTGGATGATGATTCGCTGTCTAGAGAACCGCAGGACCATCTTCGCGAAGTGATGTGCAGACAGACGAGGAGTGAATCTAAAATAGATATAGATGCTAGAGGGGCCGACCGGGAGTAGTTGGCGGTAACGGTGGGTGCGAACTCTATAGAACAAACATAGCGGATGAGGGGATACCGAACACCGTCGTTATCACGCGGGGATAATATACTTGCAGTGAGACTTTCCTCGGCGATACAGCTACACATCACTCCCGAGGTCAGGGCGAACTTCGGACGGCGAGAGCGATACACGTGCAGATAATCGAGTCCTGTAAAAGCGAGGGTTATTCTTCATTTACGAGACAGTCAAACCGCGCGAACATTATAGAACAATTCATGTACACAAGCATCCCCGTCTTCCCAATGCGAGACCATATCGGCACTAGCGGAGTGAACGATTTCAATACGGTGGTGCGATTTTCCAACGATCCTGTGCTCACCGTCCGCCCTGGTTGAGATTTTCGCTTATTTGAACGAGTACGATGTATTTGCTAGTCGCAGGATGTCAGCATGCTGTCTGGGCCTCCGCCACTGTGACTCACAAGCCAGATGGTTGTATTTCTATCATGCGATCCCTGACCCGTTCCTTGATGTCCTTCATCAAGGACTTTGCCTGCTCTCGGTCAGATGACCAGATCGCGTGCTGCAGCGTCGTCTGGAGGAGTTTCTTCATGTACGTACGGAGTAGGTCGGTATCAAAGGATGGTTTGAGCGGATGAGGGGACGTGGCCTCGGAACGGGATATTGGGGAACGGAAACCATAAGAAGAGGTCGACATTTCCTTGCCGGCAAGAGTACGAGCCTGAGTTCACCAAGCTTTGTTTGCCTGCTGTTTGTGCTAATTACAAGACTCTTTGTAGTGGGCTGCCATGTCCTCAATTCCCTTTCCTCATGCTGCGGTCGCCGACCTCATCCCGACCTCCTCCTTGCGCGACCCAATGCAGGACCAGTTCTACCCTCCGCCCGGCTTTGATGTGAGCAGCTCCTTTCAGATGAACCCACACTCCGCGCACCCGCCTCGCACACCGCGTCCTAGTACAGTAACCCAGTCACACTTTGCAAACACCATCTCGTACGACGAAAGGCCGGAAGAAGCGGAGAAAGTCTTGACTGGAGATCCTGCTGACGAGGACGAAGAAGTCGACGAGGAGAGCGAGCGTGTAGTGGAGGCGGAAAAAAAGGTCGGCAAGCATGAGGTGTGGCGGGATATACTGGTCACCAGTGGAGGTCGGGACAAGGCATTCGTACGTATCCCATACTCTTGCAAGGGCAGCCGTACTGAACGTGTGCGCAACAGAAATTGATGCAATATTCGATACGTGTATACCTATTGTTGCATACCAATCTCGTGTTCCGAAATAGCAAGGCTGCATGGCAACTAGGTCTAGTGAAGAGACTCGAGTCTGCCCGGGGTGGTTTCTCTTTTACGAGGTGCCGTGTTTCGAAAACTTGTATTTCGGTTCACTGACCCGTGAGCAACAGGAAAATGCTCATTCTACTCAATTGGCTGACGCCACTGAGCACCATAATGGCGCAGAAGGCTGTTCCCTACGCAAGCAGCTCCTCGACGACGCCCCATAGTCTTGTAGATGCCCCAAGGAAAAAGCCATCCCCGACCTTTACTGGTGACCTTCTCTCACACCCATTCTTGCAAGCACTGCTTTCTGCACCGCCTCCTGTCCTCCTAGACCTTGTGAATGGCCTCTCTGACGATATATATACGCTCTCACGACTAGGATTAGTCGGTCCCAAAACAGGTGCTGCGGCGGGACGCTTTGCAGACTGGTGTTGGCTATTTGGCACTCTTGT
The DNA here is from genome assembly GCA_038094315.1 of Phylloporus cf. tubipes. Taxonomy (NCBI): domain Eukaryota; kingdom Fungi; phylum Basidiomycota; class Agaricomycetes; order Boletales; family Boletaceae; genus Phylloporus; species Phylloporus cf. tubipes. Next base: position 6,177 of record JBBPTZ010000094.1, read on the forward strand.
AGGATTGGTCGAGAATGGGGTCGAAATGAGTATCGTGGAGGGTTTGCAGCGCGAAGGCAAGTGTCGACTACCTACGCGGTCGCAATATTGTATTGAAATCGTGTCATGTTGCAGTGGAGAACCGCGCATATAAAGAGTCGTTGGAAGGAGCGACATCCAAATCGCAACCCAAGATCACAAAACTAGACGAGAAGGAACTCGCGAGACTCCGACGCAAGAGCTATTGGCTGCAGGTCTCGCGGACGAAGCTGATCATGGATTTTATTTTTGTTTGTAAGAAAAAAGTTTGACCGCGTTTCCTGTGTGCTGACCAGCTGTTTTACCAGCGTATGACATTTTCAGATTCAAACGTGGAAAGGATACCGTTCAGTCCTTTACAGGTCTTGCAGCCGCCATCCTCAGGTACATGTCCTGTCGAGTCACGCAGACGGTCGCTTACTGTCCGAGATTAGTTCTGCAAAGTTGTATGATAAATTCAGAAGCATCCTTGTTAACAAGGCACTTTCGAACGCGGATTGATCGGCGAGGAACATGTCGGCGTGGCTCTTGCATGGTGGAATGCTCGATATTCTCTGTGCTCATGTTTATTGATCGTGTCGGATCTTACGAGAGAATGATAATATACCATGTTTCAGCTTGACGATGAAAACTACGAGGACCACCAAGAGTGCTGTTTGGATGCGGGCATTTGCTGAGAAGCCGAGGGAGAGGCGCGCTGCGTTTGGAGCGTGTCGACTTCCTCTTCGAGAGCACGAATGCGCACGCTTGCCTCGTCAAGGAATTTTTCGTGGGCAAGGCGACTTTGGACGAGATGGAGGCCCTGTAGAATGGGAGAATCGGCCGTCAAGAGCGGGAGGTACAGGAGAAGGAGGGGAATCTCTGGAGCGGTGCCCGGCGCCACCGGTACGGGATCGCACTGGGAGAGGATGAAAAATTGCCAGAGAGACTTACCAAGTAGACCGCCGAGCCAAGCAGCGCGATAGGAATCATCGCTGGAAGCAAGGTCGCGTAAAAGTCTGCATGGGCACTCCGCGGTTTGGATGCGGGCGTGCTGTAGGTACGAAGGGCTCGTAGGGGAGACATGGCGTCAGTGTGAACGTGGTTACCAAACAAGTCGAGATCGCAATAGCAAGTGTCAGAGTCACGCTGTGCCTATCATTCCCCTGCCTTTTCCCCCTCCCCTCCCTCCCCTCCTCCCCAGGCTGGATCCCAACATCCAGCAAGAAAATGTCCCTCAGCGATATCCCATCGAATACCCGGACTGCCCCGTTCCGCAGCACGACTCGCCCGGCTCATTCATTCACCCCCGCTCGCCTTCCACCATCGTCGTCCTCGTGTCCTCGCTCGCAGTCCCATCGCTACGTTCGTCCCCGCGGACTTCGGATATGGAACTTGTTCAAGAAATGGTCCCCCGTGTTGGCCTATGCTGCAACCAGTCTCGGTTTCCTCCTGGCGATCGCATTCTGGAAATCCCAGGTTTTCGACGGTGAGCCTCGCTGGATCTGCGATTCACTTCTAAATCCGTCGCCATCCTCTATGCACGATCCGTGCTCACATCGTGTTTTCTTCGCGTAGGCCTTGACCAACTCTCCCATTGGCTGCGCAACGACGAGTACTTTGGCTATGCTGTCCTTTTTTGCCTTATATTCATTACCACATTCCGTACGTTCCCGTCACAATGTGTCCGCTTGTTCACCACTTACTCTTTCCGTCACTTCGTTCCCACCTCGGTGCTTCTATCTACCTCGGTGCTTCTATACAGCCCCCCTCCCGCTGTATTCCACGCTGATCACCCTTTCTGGCTATACCTATGGACCATGGACCGGTGCGGTGATATCCTACGCTGCTGCGCTATCCGGCGCCATCGTCGTATTTTCCCTGTCCCGCGCTTTCCTCCGCGAGCGAATTACCCGCTGGCTACAATCAACTCGCGGTCTGTGCAGAGCCGTGCGGGCGATTGAACGCAAACCGCAACTCCTGTTCCTCATCCGCCTCGCACCCTATCCTTACAATGTCATGAACGTCCTCCTCGCTGCGACGACCCTGAGCATGGAGACATATGTCATGTGCACCGGGCTCTCCCTCTTCAAGTTGATCATCCACACAAGTATCGGCGCAGGGATCAAATCGTTCAGCACAAACAGGGACATGTCCGACGCAGAAGAAAAAGAGGGTGGATGGAGTAAAATCTGGACGATCGCTGGCATCTCTCTTTGTGTCGCCCTCTTCCTATACCTCAGCTGGGTCGCACGCCGCGCGGTGGACAACGAACTAGATGATGAGCCTTCCAGCGCTACTTCGGAGGAGAGAGTGGCATTCCTGAGCCCGGATGTGCCACTCGAGGATGAGGTGTCGTCGGTTCCGTACGGTCGCCTTGCGTCAGCACCTCGTTCGCGGGAGATGATGTCCGAAGCTCAACTCGATTCTCACGCCCCTGTCCTCTCCCAACGTAGCGACGTGGATGTTGGTGCAGCATGACCGCACAGTTCCACCTCCTATCTTCAGAAACTTGGACTCTTAGACCGAAAAATGTACGTATTTATACTGGATTGAATTGTAAACTTTTTGACTAGGCTTGGACTCGACACCTAATTCCCTTTTTACCGTTGTGTGGACCCGTTCGCTGATTTCTTCTATCTCGCTTGTACCGATAATACAGTTTGCGTGCTGTGCACATCCATACACTTCGATGAGACTGACGCCGTCCACGATCCTCGTGTAAGGCACTGTTATCGCGCAGATGAGGGGGCTGCCACCTCTCTGCGGTAGACGCCGACGGCAAACTGAGTGCTGTCAACGCCACACGAACCTTGCATTTAATGATGAAAGTGATCACCTCGAGGGTATGGCCCTTCCCCGGTTTTTTTCTAGAGTCTGGCAGCCGATCATGACACGCCATCCACCCGCGTTGGATCATGTTTATGAAAAGCCACCCTCCTGCAGCGCCATATCTGAACCTAACCTTTTTTTTGGTCGTAGGGGATTGGTGACGTCACGCCGTCACATGCGGGTTAGCACACAGGAAAATACAAGGACAAATAGGACACGACAGGGTTCAATTTCAGGACATCCCCGATCAGAATTCTGTCCGATCAGATCTGCAGTACCGGATCGGGATGGTATCCTGATCGGGCGAGCGAACACCGGTACTTTTTCTCGTGGCCCGATCTGTCGTGGAAAGGTCAAGACTTGGCAGTGAGAACTATCTCCATCAGCCGTGGTCCGGCCCATTCAAATGATGGTGACCGTTGCGGTTGCGCCCATGCAAATGAAAACATAACGCCTTACACCCGCATGAAAAACATTAACCCAGTATGCTCCCGCTTATGGCACCACCAAGTCGGGTGAGGATATCATTGAACTGGGTAACAAGTATACGGGGTAACCGTATGTAACGACCAGAGCGAGTCACGAGCAATGAGAAAGGTATCAAAAATGGGGGTGAATGGAGCCTGATACTACATATGAGATGAGCCAAGGTATACACGGCGCAATGTATGAGAGCGATGCAAACGACGAGACGGGTATGATGGATTTCGTGAAATGAGCGGACGGACGTTTTCCGGTTTCGTATATAATGCTTCTAAAGAGAAGCGAGCAAGAATGAAAGCGAGAGAAAAACAGGGAAAAAAAAGGAACGCAAATCGTAAGATCAAGGCAAAATGTTATCGTCCAGGTTCGAATGAAGACGGTCGGAATAGCAAATCGTAAACCGCGCACCACAATTCTAAAATCCCTCCGCAGACACCGGTACGTCTAACGTCCGGCCGTCGTGTTTGGTATATTGCGGAGGGAGGTGTTCATTCAAGGGCACAAACGCGAAATCAGGCGAGACTTTTTAAGAAACTATTCGTCAGTAAGCCACGCCGTAAGGCATTAGCGGATGGCGAACCGACTCACAACGGTTGATATCCGTGTCAGCCGCGCCGTAACCATCCGTAAGTGGAGGCGTGTTTGCCTGGGAAGAAGACGTATGCGACGCAGCACTGATGGAGGAAGCGCTCGTCGAGGGACGCTGCGTGGCTTGTGCGGGGTGTCCCCAACCATTGCGACCATCCATGGAATCGATGGATGGATTACCGCCAACGGCAGAGTAAGCGAACTCGGTCTGATTCGAACTGAACCCATAAGGGTCGACAGACGGTAATTGGATCATGCTCCGCACTCTCGGCATGGTTCCGTTTTGCTCATCGGCTGGCTGAGGGGAAGTTGACGGTCGTTCTGAATGGTGTTCGTAAGGCGAGGGGTAAGGACTCATAGCTTGGCTGTGGCGTCGGGGCCGCCCCACCCGGAGCGAACTACTGGGACCATACTGCTTCGAAGACGAAGGCGGACGAGACAGTGTGGGGGAAATAGGCCTGTGGTGACCGGACCCAGGACGCGAGTAGTCGCTCTGATGATAAGCCTGATGCGTAGGCGAATCCTCGTAAGGCAACGAGGAGACAGAGGACATGGAATACCCCGTGGTCGGACGGCTGTGCGTGTCGGGAGACAGGGACGGAGGAGTATGGTCGCTGTGCATGGACACGTTGGAGTAGGAAGACGCGTAAGAGGTGTTGATGGTGGGGGTAGGGCGCGCTGCGTATCCATTGGTGGTCGGGGGGTTCAGGAGGGAAGACAGACTACCAGAGTGACTGGAGGTAGAGCTGTTGGGAGAAAAAGACCAGCTCTGCTCGGTGTACGGGTACTGCGAAGACGAGACCTGTGGATTGTGGTGGGCATAGCCAGAGTTGGTTCCCATCGCACTGAACTGGGTGGAGGGGGATTCATCTGCGGGGGAGATTGGCTGGAGGTTATGGGAGTGGTTGAAGATGGTGTGGTGCTGGGAGATGGCAGAAGACTCTGAAGGAACCGTGAGGGGCGGCAATGCCGCACGGGGGTATGAGGTTCCCCAGCCTGGAGCCGCGGGAGAGCTAAGGGGGGTGAATGAGCCAGGTGCAGAGAATCCACGCGCACGACCACCAAGGAAGTTGGGCTTGGTGGGGACGGAGGAAGGAACGGAGAGGGGTACGGGGCCGGGACCGATGGCAGAGCGTGGCGGGGGGATGGTCGGGGGCTCTTGGGTTTCGCGCTTTCTTGGCTTTGGGAGGCGCGGTGGGACGCGGCGTTTGAAATTGGCGACGACCTCTGGAGGGGAGTGGCGATTGAGAGTTGGGTGAGCTGGTGGCTGTGTTAGAAGGTGACAAGGTTTGGAGCGGTGCGGGAGGACATACACCATGTGCTCGCATCGGGATCATCAATGGCAGGGTCAACGTTGCGGAGGTTCACCTTGCGCATGAAGCCATAAATCTGCAGTAGGAAGAAATTCATTAAGCGACATGAGGGGCATGTTGGGACGGGAAGGAAAGAAGCACGGACGTTGAGTTGCCGAGAAAAGGAAGCAAATCTGGATTGGCGGTAAATGCTGGGGAGGACGTGAAGCGCAAGCTGTTCGGGACGTTCCACGATGATGTGTTCGCCGGCGGGATCCCATCTGATCATATGGTGGTTCTCTGGACGCTCGAGAAGACTAGGGGGCACACGTCGGAGGGGCAGATGGAAGGTAGGGAGAGGAGACGTACGCGTAGAGTTTTGTGAGAAACGTCGCCTGTGGCTTCGACTCGGACTTTGCGGGTTGGTGGTCGTGGGTTTTGATGGGCGGCTGCGGGGACGGGTCGTCGTTGGGAGAGTCATTGGGAGAGCTTGGTGGGTATATGGGTTGGGGTGGGGTGGATATCTGGGGGTATTGATGGTCGGCGGGGCGGGACCATTGTGGGCGGGTTTGCGGGGGCGGTGGATATGAGGGAGCGTAGAGGTCTTGCATGTCGAACGTTGCAGGGCGTAGGGACGGAATGGTGAAGGCGTCCAAGGGCGGGCTATGTACTGAAGAAGCAAAGAAAAGAAAAAGTAAAAAGTAAAAAAAAGAAAAAAGTCAAACTGACAGAGGCAGTCGACACGGTCGAGTCGACGATCGACTATGTATATTATAAAAATCCTGGCGGTGGAGAATTCATTTTGTCCGCATTTGGGTCTTTACGTGACCTTCTCCCTCGTCCTCCATTTTCTCCCGCAGTTCCCATTCAGGTCCGCTACGTAATCCAGGGTCCCGCGGCCGCGTTCGGAAATCACCCTCGGTAAACTCTGTACAAATAACTGTAAATACCACATACACACCCAAATGCGGTCGCCGTGCCACTCCCTCGGCGCCGAGGCATGCTGGACTTGTCCTTTTTCGGCCACTCTCCGCCCACGCTGTATTGTATCGCGATTCAGTTGTGTTGGGCGAATCTCAGTTTGAATCTCATGTCAGCGAGTCCAACTCATCGCCCTCCTCCGCGTGTCCCTCTGCCTCGTCCTGCCACCGCCCGCGCACTCTTTGCTGCCACTCGCCTGTGCTCTCTTCCCACGCCCGCGGCTCGTTTTTGCTTCCGCCTTGACTCGCTTTCGCACTCGCCGGGGTCCTGTCATCCCCTTTATGGAAATCGAACTCGTGTCCCGATATGGAAATACTTCCTCCTCGACGATCCGCACCGACGCCTTTCCCCGCCCACCGTCATCCATCCCTTGCTGACACATCCCCCGACTCTCTCGACCCCGACCTTTTCTCCTCTCCCGCCGATCTCTCTCCTCCGAGAGTCCGCTCTCCTCCGCCCCCGTCGCTTCAACGTCCGTCCACCCGTCTTCGACGCTCCCGAGGTCACCTCCATCATCAGTCTCATCAACTTCTTTTCTGCTCTGATTTCAGAACCATCATCTGATCGCTACTTCTTGTCGCGCTCTCGCCCGCTTCACCGATTCGCACATGCACCACAACGTTTGCGATTAGAATAGCTCGTTTGTAATCAGGTATCATAACACTAGAAGAACGCCGCATCAAAGGTGCCCGATCAGTGGTCAGCTCGTGCAGCGCACTCGCCTCGTAAGTACTTCCAGAAAATTGCAACGATGAGGGAAGATGGGATAGCTGTGCAATGCAAATAATACAAGTGGAACCCAACATTTTCCAGAAAGCAAGCAGTGTCAAAAAAAGTCTAATCAAACGGACACACCTCCAAACGACTCTGCCTGCGCACGTCGCCCATCACAGTTCGCCATCATAGTGTATCGTGACGCTGTTGAACGCCCCAAATAGATCCCCGTCCGGTGGCGAGTCCAGCCCGTCATCGTACCCGGGCGTGCCAGGCGTAACAACACACCCTTGCTCTTCCAGGTGTAGTGACCGTGACTCCTTTAGGTGCCGGAAATTGGTAGCATCACTCCCGTTTGATGTGGTCGGAACAATCTAGACAACAAACAGGTGCATCAGCGCATACGTCCACCACGCAGTCATGAAATACGAAATGGGGCCCTGTGCCGTTCCATCCAGAGGCAACAATCGTGACCACGTTCGTATGGGTCCACACCTCAACACAGGTGAACTGATCTCTTAGACGTACCGGTGGCCGTGTGTGACGCAAAAGACCCCAGTTTATCTTGGCAAACCACTTGTGTTGCTTCACCTCGCTTGCACCGCTCCTGCTTCCGAACCGTGTCCGCTCTTCCTTGTCCAAAAGTCGAACAATGATATCTTTACAGGCACTGTCCAGCAAGTTTTTCATTGTCACGGTGATACCTCCGCACAAGTCGTTGACGTACCTTGATATCTTGGGCGCGTCACGAAAATGTACGGGAAGTAGCCGAATATTAGCAAATGTATCATTCCTCTCCTTGCCCTTGAATGGTGTTGTAGCAAACTGTCTCGCCGATCCCGGGATAATCGAACATCCGTCAGCAATCTCTCACACTTGACGTTGGTAACATGAAATCATGTCAACTTACGATCATCTCGTAAATGAGTATGCCGAGAGTCCACCAATCCACCGCAGCGGTGTGTCCTTGCGCGGCAATCACCTCAGGTGCAATGTACTCTGCAGATCCAAGCACAAGTGTCAGACACCTTCCACGAAGCACGCAGTACCCTGACCCTCGGTTCCGACAAACGAGTTAGTCCTAAAATCGGCCGTGCAAGACATGGTATCGATCATAGGGACCTGGAAGTAAGGTACGTGGTTTGCAAAGGTCACACACATGGTCGACAAGAGACGCGTACCCCGTTTGGCTCCGACTGGTGAATGGTGGCAGGTCGACCACCCGGATGTCCCGACTGTTTGGCCAAGTCGAAATCCGACAACATGATGTGACCAGATTGATGGAGTAAGATATCTGTCAAGTGTTCGGCGACGTGTTCGCGTGTTCGGAGATTAGAAATTAAACCCACTTTCTGGCTTAAGGTCACGATAAATAAATCCATTGAGATGTAGGTATTCTAGAGCGGCGACTACTTCAGCAGCGTAGAATCGCGAGCCGTCTTCCGGGAGACATTTTCCCGGACGTGTTTGCAGCGCGCGGAAGAATTCACCGCCCATGCAGTACTCCATGCAGAAGTAGAGGTACTGTTCTGACTGGAAGGAATGGTAAAGTGTCACTATAAAAGGATGATTGGAGGTAGCGAGGATTTCTTGTTCCGTCAGTGCTCGCTTAATTTTTTTCCGCTCTATCATCTCCCTCTTTGAGAGCACTGAAATCGTAAATAAGACGCTGAAAATGTGAGATCGGATCGAACCTGCCTTTCATGGCAAACAACTTGTCCGTTTTCTTCTCTTTGACCAGGTATACACGACCGACGTCACCTTTGCCTAGCATCTTTATTTTAAGGAAGCTCGAGGGGCCAACCTCGACCTGGACGGAGAGCGAATTTGATCGTGGGAGATGGGGATAGAGAGAGGACATACGGATCGAACTTTGATAGAGTTACTCGAGTAGGTCCGTCGGAAAGCAACCTTGCCAGGTCCGTCGGCGGTTGGATTTGCGATACGGGTCTTGGGAACTCCATTGCCTGGGTATCGTTCGTATCTCGTGGAGCGACCTCTTGATGACCCCGAGGACAGGGTCTCCAACGAATCGTCGCCAAAGTCGGAGACGCTAGAAGGACCGCCTGGGAGAGGGGGTATCACCTCTGCTGGAGCGAGTAGACCATTTTTTGTGGGGGCAGCTGACCGAGAGCCTGACAAGAAGAGATGCTTGGCGTTGGGGGCTGACGCGACGCGACGAATGAAACGAGTGGCGGAAGCACCCATTGCACGGGGTGACAAGGGTCCTGAGCGACTTGCTGAAGGGAGAACAAAGGACTGTTGGGAGGGATCGGCAGTAGCAGAGGGGAGACGCGGAGCGCGACTGGGGTTGACGCGTTGTTTCTCCGACTTTGTCCTCACGCGTGGTTGAGCATGGGACGGATGCGATTGCACCTCTGATCGCTGCGGTCGACTTTGAGGGTCAGGCACAAGGTACGAGGATTTTGGGGTTCCGGGGGGGTTTGACTCGGTGGAGCGAGTCTTGGAGGAGGTGTAAGAAGAACGATGGTCGACGGACTGTGGCGTCGAAGGGGCCAGGGAAGGGCTGGGAGGCGGGCCGGGAGAACGTTTTGTAGAGAGAGGAGAAGAGATAGACCTGGAAGGCGTATCGAGAGCGGGAGAACCGGAGACATTTTGCACAAGCTTCTTTGACGAACTTGGCAAACGAAAGAGAGACTTCCAGGAGGAGTGTGAGGGGGACAAGGGGGGGGAAGGAGGATGCATAGTGCTTCGCTGTCGATCCGGGATTCTCGATCGCGTCGGTGGAGGACGTGACAGAACTCGCGGGAGAACGAGAACCCGGACGAGGAGGAGCGGGAGAGACGGCGAAGTGAAGAAAATATCGACCGGCAAGAGTAAGCGAAGGATGGCAGAGAACGCGTTCCTTGGCGTCAACGAGCTTAGTCAGACGCGGCAACTGCCCAACCTTGCCCCCTCCCCGACCGAGTGTACGTAGTCGTCTGTACAAGTCCCACGTATGACGAAATCACAATCAACACCCATCTCGGATGTGCGCCATCGCATGCGGACAGGACGGAGGCAGACAATGGCCCTGCGATCAGCACGCTGACAGGACTCGTCGTGACCCGGGTCCGTCAGTCGGTGCATGCGCGTCGGAGAGTGGCGATGAGCGCGCGCTACGTACATCGTCGTGAGTGCCGGTGGACGACGAGCAGAGGGACGAGGAATTGAGACGGGCCCGATGTACGCGGAGAATGACAACGGACACGGTTGGACGTGAAACGACGCCTGCGACGGAGCGCGATGTTATATATTCCATGTCATTCTGATACCCCTTCATCATGTTCCCCTCCCGCCAGTCAGAAGAGTCGCGGCCCCTCCTCTCCTCCTCCCCCTCCTCACCCCGGATTTCCTACACCCCTCCCCACTCTCCCCCCGCTCCCCCTCCACCCATCTCCCGCGCTAATTTCTTTTGGATCGTCTCTGCCCTCTGGAGCGCCGTCTTCCTCGGCGCGCTCGACGGTACTTTTTCCCTCTGTTCTCCACCCATCCCTCTCACATTGTCCCAACAGGCACGGTCGTAGCAACGCTCGTATCTCCCATCGGTAGCCACTTTAACCAGTCTCAGCAATCCTCGTATCTCGGCACTTCCTACCTCCTCTCCGTCTGCTGCTTCACCCCCTTATATGGTCTGCACTACGATCATCTCTCCCCCCATCCTCTCGCTAAACTCTTATCAGGCCGACTATCAGACATTTTGGGTCGGAAGGGCGCAATGCTTCTTGCATTGTCTCTATTCGGTTCGTCTCGCAGATCTCGCGCGCAACTTCTACCCCTAATCCATATCAGGCTCTGGCACAATTGCCTGCGGTCTCGCCCCCTCAATGGATGCCCTTATTCTCGCCCGAGCGATCGCTGGCATGGGCGGAGGCGGGTGCGTCCTTCAATCGTCCTTGCCATGCTCACCACTACTCACCCTTCCTCAAGCGTCATGACTGGTCGGTTCATCACACTCGTTCATTCCACCCATCGTTCACATTTCTTTCTCCAAGTCACAAGCATCGCCATCTCCGATCTTGTGCCATTGTTAGTACCATCTCTTCCTCATCACGCCATCACTTTATCTGAACATCTTATCTGAACATCTTTCCAGAAAGCACAGAGGGCTCTATCAAGGAATGACAAACATGTAAGTCCTTCCGTTCGCCCATCCGGCACAAGGATCGACATATGGCAGTTTGTTCGGCCTTGGAGCTGGCCTCGGTGGTCCCTTTGGAGGTTGGATAAACGATACCTGTGGATGGTATGCATTTCAATCGTCAGTATCGTCACTTTACTCACATTCAGGACAGGCGCGCAGCTTTCCTTTTGCAGGTGATCGTCTCGCCACGTCCGAATCTTCGCAAAGTGGCTGATCTGGATGTCTCGAACAGGCACCATTACTACTCGTCTCTTTTGTGCTCGTCGCACTCAAAGTCAACATCAAGTTGCCTGATGCCGTCGCCAACGAAACCACCTCTTCAAAACTTAGTCGTGTAGATTTCATGGGCTCTTTCACGCTGGTTGTTTCTGTCGCGTGCATGCTGTCCGCATTCAGTATCAAAACCACCGAGGAACTACCGTGGTCTCATTCTCTAATATGGGGGCTACTCACGATCAGCTGTATCTTCGCGGTGGCGTTCGTGTATGTTGAGGCACGATGGGCGCTGTATCCTGTTATGCCACTACGTTTAATGTCACGACGGACACCATTGGCCGTTGCATTGGCCAACGTCATGGCATCAATGACTGCGTTCTCCACGGTTGGTGTGGCAAAAAACGAATATGTTTCCTACATGACACTTTTTCCATAGCTCTATAACGTACCGATGTACTTTTCTGCGGCCAGACTGAATTCGTCCACAGACGCTGGTAAGCAGAATGAATTTTTGTCGACTCCTCTGACCCAGTTCAACAGGACTCCATTTATTACCACATTCCGTATGTTGATCAGTCCCTCCACAGTTCGGGACTTACCTGCCTTAGGTCGCATTGTCGACGGGCAGCGTAGTAGCTGGCTGGTAAGTCTTGTCCTTCCCAGAAAGGAATTGTATTTTAATTCTGGGGTGTCCAGGTGGATGCGCAAAACGGGTAAACTTTACAGCCTCACTCTGGGTTCTGCTGCGCTGTGCATATTAGCGAGTGTCCTCGTTGCTTCGTGGAATGACAAGACGTCAAATCTCCACCTATGGCTCGACATCGTGCCACAAGGATTTGGGATGGCCAGCCTCATAACGACCACATTAATCGTGAGTATTCGCTATTGTTGCCTTTTTATCTCGAACTTTGGCCATGTAGGCGATGATCGCAGGCGTTGATAGAGAGGATATGGCTGTAGCCACCGGAAGTGAGTTTTGCCTTTTCACAGGTGTGACACGGTGTTTGATGGTTAATATCATACCGTGCAGTCACATATTTATTCCGTACCACTGGCCAAGTCCTTGGGGTCAGTTTATCGGGCGCGCTGGTCCAGAGCGTACTGCTTCAACAGCTGAAGAAGCGAATCACGGGGCCTGGATCTTCAGATGTCAGCGGCGAGGTTGATATGAGCGGCTTCATTTACATGCTGACACCCTCCCCTTTGCCCAGATCATAGAAGAAATACGGTAAGACAACCCTTGGAGCACCGCCCATGTGTGGAGACTGACGGGATTGCACATATGAGGCACTCGATCAGTTCGATTCCAGACCTTGCCCCTCCTCTCCGGGAGGCTGCAATAAATTCATACGCAACAGCATTGCGTGTGGTTTTCATCTCCCAGGTTGCGATCAATGTTCTCGTATTCATTGCTTGCATACCCATCGAGGAGCACCCTCTTCCGTGCGACTTTCTCGAACACCCTTATCCCTGAACAAGTACTGACATGGTGCACTGTTTTCTAGAGGGACATCCCAGGAACAGGAAGAGCATTACCGTCGACAACAAAGTGGGCATGTCAGATCTGAAACTGCAGAGTGAGCATCCCCGCACATGTCTCTATCGCTCCATCGCTGCGACATCTTTACATGGCAATTTGCATTGTAATATCAAGTACATACCCTCAGACCATTACGGAACTTGTACCAACGTGTTTTATATACCCGATCAAATCATTGCCTGTAGGACAACCGACACACTGCCAGACGGGGAGTCCAACCGGTGAATTAATGTCTGGAGTACAATGATGAGGACGCGGTCACTAGTCGGAAACGACCTTTTCCTGTATCCAGCGTCTAGGCCTCCTCTCCACAACCACTGCTGATCCATTCCCTCGTGATTTCTGCTCGCCGTCCGCATGGTAGCTTCGGTCGGGCCGCACAGGGCATGGCAAAACGTTGGACGCAGAAACGGTCAAAACCGATGCAAAGAAAGTGAGCCCAAAGAGGGTCGAGATGAATGTGCGACGATGCCGATATGTCATGCGAAGAGTACCTGGCATCCTAGGGCTGGACGGACAAGAATCAGTAAAAAAAAAACTGCACGGGATTCTCAGCGGCGACTTGCCTGCTCTTTCCCCATAGCCAAAATGGTTCTTGTTTGAAGCGAGTCTGTCCGTTCTTGTTCGCTATTTAGTTGATGGTTGTTTGTCTCCGAGTCGTTCCGCGTTTCTTCGTTCGTGCGTTTCAGCGAGCGTGGCCGACATGCCAAACTTTCGTCCCAACATTCGCGTCCTTCGGGACATGAAGGCGCGCAGTGGCGTCATGGAAAACGAAGTCATACGCCGAGCCTATCTCTATGTGGCCCGCAACGAGACGCTGCCGCCCCACGTCCGCCACCAAGCACAGCTACAACTCAATTCGTTTGGGAGGTACACTCGTCCGACGTCCGTGGTCAACCGATGCACCGAGTCCGGACGAGGACGGGGCGTTATGAGCGAATTTGGCCTTTGCAGGGTGCGTTTGGGGGAACTATTTGGAAGCGGACCCATTTTTGACTCGGAAACCCGATAGTTTCAATTCCGGCAAAAGGCATTGAACAACGAGATACCAGGCGTCAAGAAGGCTTCTTGGTGACGGTATCAACTGAGGACTCCGCGACAGCATGTATATATTATTCGCTCCTTTGAAAAGATGGCTAGAAACAGCCAATGATTAAAGTACAGGAGACATGATATTAATTTAAGCGGGAGAGTCGCCTTGGCCACCAATATCAGACATTGTGAGCTCACTCTCACCTCGTTCTCGCCTCCAGCGGTTGCATATGTGCAGCATTTCGTTCTCGACCAGATACCTGTTGTTCAGAAAATCAGTAATCACGACTGCCAACAGAATACTGCCTAACGAGTATTTTCGCAACCACCATTCTGCCAACTCCCAACTACTGTGGGCGAGAACATCGTCACCATGTAATTTTATCGCCTTTTTGTAGTCAAACAGGCAATCCGCCAATGAGAACTGGCCTGAAACATCCATCAGTCCATTAATCCGCTGTATACACCGTGCCGCTACCTCGCAAAAGGATAACGCGATCCCGCAATCCAGGATGGACAATGCGGTCAATGATGCTTTCTGTATTGTGTCAAGAGTCGTCACTCGACACGAAGACATTGAAACACACCGTGGTCAATTGTCCTGTTGCAACGAACCGATCAGCGAATAGCCCCGAAATACAGGACGAAAAGGAAATTCTACCTCTGGACCAAGGTAGGGCGCAGGGAGGAAGGCAAGCAATAGGCACTATTTCTCATGTAATTGTCAAGATGATACCTAAGCGTAGAGTTTAGTTGGAAATATAACTGTGAAGGGATCGCATACTTGATGAGCTTGAAGGCCTCAATCTTTTTGGGATCTCGCAATTCCATTAACGATACTTCTTCTTCGTCCGGCTCGTCATTCTGCGAGGTAGGAAGGATACGCCGCTGCGAGGTAACAGCTGGATTCTTATTGGGTGGGTAAGGTAAAGAATTCATTCCTTGATCAACGCCGATACCAATGGGCGGCATATATGACGAATATGTACTAGACGTCGAGGGGGTGGTATAGTGGGCAGTACTGGAGGGAGTGGACGCCATGAAGACTGGCGAGTCTGCATGACCGCCACGGAGCACGTCCGAGAATATATTTTCTTGCGGCGATCGTGCGGCCGAAGTATACATCGAAGGTGCCGACGGATGATGGGGAGGAGGTACGGTGGAGTTCATTGGCATAAGAAGGTGAAAGCTGTCGGGCCGCTCGATGGAAGCGTCTCCACTCAAAGTTTTCAGCTTCTTCAGATGATTACCGCTGGAAGTATCATCCTCGAGGGACCGCTTTGAAGTGCCAGATTGTGGACCAAGCATTGATGACATTGCATTTGATGACTGTGTCGTCTTTTTCGACTGCTTGCGGGATTGAAAGCTTTCCCAAGCTGTGTCTGTTTCGGCCTTGTCGAGGAACGCAGTCCATTCGTGCATCTCAAAGCCAAGTTTCTGAATCATACCACCACTCCCTTCGGCGATAAATCCAGAAACACTCTTTAACAAATTACGTAGAGTCAGGTTTTCAGCCATGAGGTCTGGGAACGGATCATGATTGACGTCAAACCACTGTAGACATGATTACGGACCCCTGAGAATAGCTCGTAGATCGGTGAACGCCTCATCTTGAGAGCCAGAAAGGAGCTCCACGCGCGCTTCGAGATCGCGTATCTAAATGACCGCAACTACTTGAGCGAGGGGTCGTCTAAATTGTCGAACGCACCCTCTGTTGCTTTCGGAGGCGAAACTCCCGCTGGGCTATGCGGTTCTGGTCTCTCCGAGCGGCTTGAGAGCTTGGGAAATGAACATCAGCGCGTGAACGGGCGAAACGACTCACTTTGGATTTTTCTTTCTTCCTGGCTTCCCTGGACCGACGCCCCGGGAGTCCTGCTCAGCGTGAGACTGAATATCGTTGTCCGAGTCCTTTATGAAGGATTCGACAAGGTTATACGTTCAAAACGGAATGCACGTACGAGGTCTGCTTCATTAGAAAGACTCCTTGGAGTGTCGTTTGGCATAGCCGCAGCTGGCGCCAAAGAAAGCTTGTCAGAGGGAGGAAAGGCGGGTAAATACCCTTCCCTTACGAACTTGTCAACGTACCTAGTCAGTTGGATGTTCGCAGTCGAGTCCTTGCCGGGCCACTGCCGACCGGCTGACGCATCCGCATGGAATCACTGCCACAATCTGCAATTCCAAACTCCGCTTAAGTATCCACATTAGGAAGGACCCCTCAAACCATACTAATCAAGCCATAAATGGGCAGTGTAGTCGTCACGGTGCCGTGCAATGTACACTGGGTGAGTCCCTACCAGGCAGTATTGACGCGCGTAGTACCCGATGGCAGGGCGGACGGCTGTCAATCTTCGTTACAACCGGACTTGGCCGCTGAGTTTACCTGCAGCTGCATGACATTGCTGCAAGCATTAAAGGGTCGACTGCTCACGTCTCTTCAGCAGTGCCGACGTTCTGGTGACGATATCTCGACCCAGTACCTATCAATGCAGGTGAGCTGCTGTGCGCTACACAAACAACTGACGAGATTTTGCACCGTCGAAAAACTTCCCAGGTTCGATGACCTCACCGTTCTCCTGAATTTGGCGTTCATTGGTTGTGCTATCACGTACAAATAACCAACTTGACAGACAACGAGCATGTATCCATTTCTCATTTCCTCGTTTAAACCGAGTTCATTCCCAAAGCAATTTATACCGGATCAACATGGACTGCATATATTTCGGGTCTCTGTTAACTTTAAGCCAACGTATGCCATAAATTCGTCCTTGAGAAGCAAACTGCTAACGTTCTTGCAGTCTATCCACCAAACGCTCTCTTTCCACACCGCTCTTCGCTCATCTTAACATGGCCGGCTCTGACGCTGTATTCCGGTTTGTCCCCAATATTGATAGCAGTGCAGACATGCGTACCTTTCGCGTGTTACAGCTGCTAGGAAGTGCTTCGGAGTTGGAGCTCTACAAGGTAGCCTCTTTTCTTGCCAGCGTTTTCCCAGCTTACTCAAGTGGCTATCTTCAGTTCTCGCACCCACTAACAGGACACTCTACGGGAACAACGACCTTTCATCGCAAGAACTTGGATACCTCGATATTTGAGACGGCTGGCCACGTAGAATGGTTTTCAAGTTTCAACGCTACTGTGTGGTTTGGAGTAGACGAGGTAAATCGTGTCCCGCGCTTTGCGTATACACCGTGATCATTCTGCTTCCAGTGTCCCGTCAAAGACTTGCGCAAAACGAAAAATGATGGCCAGTAAGTAAATTGCTGGATTCCGTGGCGCCAGGTGTGCTGAAACCGCTGCCGAGCAGTTCCCGGCGATTCAAGGCAGGTGGAATGGAGTACAAATGGAAACTTGACGAGAATGGGGCAGACATGTTTGTGAGTGCTACTTCTTTCTTGGTTTCATCCCATTGCCAACACGAGCGGCCTGTTCAGTGTATCGACTCCAAGGACAAACATGTGGCACACTGGTCTGCAGGGGGAAAGAAACTCAACGTCTCTTCTCGCTACGTTGCCATCCTAGACCGCATCGTTGTGACCTGCTTTCTGAATCTCTGGTTCCAAAAGCTAGGGAAGTGGTGATGTGTCTATCCTTTCTTTTTTGACACGAACATTTACCAGTTATGATTACACTACATCCAATATTGTACAGAACCGTAGTTGTTGGTCTTCGCCCGTATTCGTAGTGCGGAGCAAGTACATTGTATTCGTGTTGGCGTAGTTTATTCTCGTATTATTTAGATAGGTGTAGTGGTTCATGCTTTAATCCCATGAATTCGCGTGTTTCAAATCGACTGATCAATTCGAAACATGCTCGAACTCAAACCTTTTGAGCATGCCAGTGTTACATCCAATACACTCCTGTGCTCGACAAATGTCATGGATGACGGCACTAAATCTCAAATACGGGACAGTGATCACCGTGCCTCGAACTGGACCACTGGTGAGCGTGAGTGGATACATATAGCAACGGAGAGGGCCGGTCTCACTTCGCTGTGTCCTCTTCTTGTACATGATGCGGTGACCACACTCTCGACAACGGATGGGCTCCCTAGATTTTATCTCGTTCTTTGCGCCACAATCTTTGCATGTTCGGGTCAACGAGACGATGCCGCCAATGTGAGCGGGGAGGGCTACCTGCGCAAATGTATTCCATGTCTTGACGGATATTCTGTCCGAAACCACCACCCCCGCCAGACGCGTTTGGCTGGCTCGACGGATTCATGGCTGCTTGAATGAGAGCTGTATCTGTGACACGTGACGTTGTATTGTTACACGGTCCCCGTTAAACCCGCCCCACATCGTCCTGGTTCTATGTTATGGTGACGGTCTTGGCTTGGCGACGGGTGTGTTTGGAATTCCCTTAATCACGGTGCAGGTCGCTCGAGACGACGGTCCGGCAAGGGTGCAATTTTTTTCATCGCTCGATTATTCGTTGTCTCCACAGCCTTGGCCCGCCTCTTGTTCCGGTTGCTGTTTAATTTTTTCGCGTTGCAGGGTCATTCAAGTTCTCGACGTCGTGTACCCGGTTCGGAACCGGGACGAGTCTCAGCAAAGGCGGCTGTGTCACTTGGCCCAGCGAGGATAATCTCCTTGCCGACCAGTTCTAGGGTTCCTATTGTTAGCCGTGCAGCCTGCAGGACAACGCCGTAGTGCAAGGTTACGCTCGTGGATTTGACGACCGTTCATACATGACAACCGTGGGGCGTCTCCAAGCGGCCCCTCCGCTCTCTTACTTATACTTGACTATGCCCCGAGTCCGTCCACACTACCCCCTCCAAAGCCGCTTTTACGACGACACAGACCTGTCCCCGTTTCCGCCCAAATGGCTGGTGCACTCCCGTCTTTCATCGAACTCATGGCTTCTCTTGGTCTCGACAACGATGCCAAGCCCTCTCCTCCCCACATCACATCTCGTTCTCGCTCGGGCTCCTGTTCCTCCGTGTCATCCCTCGGAAGCTCAAATCCAGGGTCCAGCCCAACATCGCCATCCTTCAATGTATCCTCGGAATCCATCTCTCGCGACGTCGACGCAGATAGGCGGCATGGCTCTTTCCGGTTGCGCACTGCCCGGTTCTCGCCTTATTATTCCCCAAGCGTAAGTCGTGCACCCGAACGTCGCAACCCCATCGTTAAACCCATGTATAGTCCTCTGCAAAGCAGGGCAGCGCTACATCTCTAACTTCATCCACTGAGGAAGTAGAAAATGGGCGAAGAGTACGTCGATTAGGCGCCCCGCCGTCTTGCACGGAACTGACGTGGACTTGAACAGTCTGTTTCCCCACGCTTGTCCTCGTCGCCAGCTCGAAACCGGCCTTCGCCCCTGCAAGCTGCTAAAAATTCTCGGGAGTTACACGCTCCCATTTCAAGTTATGCTCGCCGTAGAACGCCGCAGAATTCGCCCACTGCAGCAACTTTCCCTCACCGGGTGCATACCGACCGACCCGAAACTATTATCTTACCATCGCTTTTGCCTGCTCCTATTTCCCATTGATGAATACCTTTTCTCTGCCAGACGCATCGAACACTTGGTCCTTGATCTCTCCGCGATAAAGACAATCTTCCGTACCTATTCCTACTAGCCGTTACGCGCATTCCTTACTTGTTTTGACATGGACTGGATGTATACTCAATCCTTGGACACTCATTTGTATATCATCATTAGCATGCGTTCCTTACTATTTCTGACTCATCTAGACGTAGCAGCCGTTTCCCTAGTGCTCGATATTAGTCGTGATCGTCTTCATTGGGACCAGGACAATCTTTCTCCAGGTCGTCATTGTCCTCGTACTTTGTTCCACACCAAAAGCAATATGCGTGCTTGTCTCGAAGGTATGCCAGGACCAAGCTTAGCCGATCCCGGGGCTATGTTGGCAGAAGTCAATACATATCAAATCCGGGACAACGCATCGTTGACGTACCCCGAGACGGAAAAAATAAACGACTTCTTCCACCGTCTCCATCGGAAATTTCTCTTGTTCTGTTGCCATGTTCGTTCCCTCGTGTTCGTCTAACGCGGTTTCGTCGTCGTCACCGGTAACGGGATGCAGTGCATCTGCACGCATCTGATCGCGCAAGCGAGTCGCTTCGTTACCTCTTCCAGGGCCGGAGGGTATCGGAGAGATACCATACGTATAGTCCAAAATGGCATCCATGAGCCCCTTGGGGATTGAATCAGGCTGATCAGGGGAGAACCAGAGTACGTTGAACTGCACAAGACTGACTGAACAAACACCACGATCCAAGACATGAACCAGTCACTGACCGTGATTCCGGCCGCCTCATCGAGGGTCATGCATGTCCGCTGTGCAGGTGCCAGGCGTGCTTCTGCGCGCCTTTCTTCGTATTCCCGACGCGCAAAATCTCGAAAGTTTTCCTTGTTCGCGTCGTCGGCCATCTTTGCCATCTTTGCCAAACGATCGGAAGCACTGGGAGAAGTCGCACGTTTCCCTAGCCCGATGCCTTTCTTGCCTAGAGCCGAGGTGGATCAGGGGGCGCGATGGTATGCATGACGACGAACCGGTCCATTCATTCAGGGGGAGCGGCTCGCCCCTCTGTAGTGAGCCCGATGATGTATGTTGTGGTTCGGTGGGTTCGGGAACGTTTGCATCCTTGGCCAAGGGGCTCGGAACCCGGTGGGTTGACGAGCCCTCTTCCTGGCCCAAAGACTGGCCGACTTTGAAACCCATTTTGAGCATGATCCCCAGGGCCTTGTTCTCTCCCCCTTGGTTATCTTCCTTTGCCCGCTCAAAGAGGTTCTTTCGGAGACCCTCCTCCCTGGACTCCTGTTCGCGCTGGCGACGACTCTTGAGTCGGTTCTGTTCATTCTTGATGCGACTCTGTCTCAAGGACTCTTGGCGTCTTTGAGCATAGGTCTTTGGTTGAGAGGTGGCGGCGTCGACAAGGAACTTGTCCGACAGATAGTCTTCCTCGTCCGACATGGACGAACAAACACAAGACGCTCGCAGTGTTCGTGTAAACGTGAACGGGTCGTCATTAGCCATAAAAGTACGTAGCAAGTCGCGTATCGAGTTGACCAAAGCGACACTACAGGATTGTAGAGAGAACAGTACCAGACCGCCGATACGAGGAATGAATTACTTGACTCGTGAGGATCGCGAAAAACTTAGCAAACAGAACAAATACTAAGTCACGACGAAGTAGCACGGGAGCGTGCGTTAAATAAGAATGAAGCCAAGAGGGAGATCTGGTGTTTACGATGAGCGCATTTAGGACGCTGGAGCGTCAGCCTCGGGGCCGGCGTCGTCAGCTTCCTCTTCCTTGGTGGCATTGACGGCGATCTTGACAGCAATGGGACGGCCACCGACTTCTTTTCCTTGGATTGCCTCGATAGCCTTTTTTTGCTCTTCTTCGCTGCCAACGTCGACAAAGCCATAACCTTTGCTCCTCCTGGGTCGGCCAAACTTTCCACGGACTACGCGGGCAGAGATGACATTGATGCCTGCGTCAGTGAAGAGGGCGGACAAGCCATCGTCGTCGATGTTGAAGCCAAGGTTGGCGACGAACAGCATAGTCTTGGAGGGTTCGCCGACTGGGTCTTGACCAGCTGGACGGGGGGGACGCGAAACTCGGGGCTTTCTTGGGCGAGGCTGTTTTTTGGCAGGAGTGGCTTCGGTTGCATCCTGAGTCTGGGGTGCTTCCTCGGCGTCGATTGTTGCCTCGCCTTCTGGGGGAGTGGTCTTACGCTTTGGCTTACGCTAAAAGAGTAATGAGAAAGTTGCGAGGAAGGAGGACAAGGAGCGCACGATGGTCTTTTTCTTCTTCTTGGGCTTGTCAGCTTCGTCGGTACCGGGAGGTGGAGGGGCATCGTCGGTTTTGAGGTCGCCGTTTGCCTCGGCCTCTGTGACTTCGCCGGGGACAGGCTTGGCACCGCGCCTGCCCGGACGTCTCTTGGCCTTTTTCTCCCTCTTTTCCATGTCCTTTTGATCTGCTGGCTTGGCGATTTCGACGATGACCTTTCTGCCATCGAGTTCCTGACCATTGAGAGCCTCGACTGCCATTTGGGCGGCATCTGGGGTGGACACGGCGACGAAGCCGTATCCTGCGGAGCGGGAACCGCGCATGATGACCTGTACTGAGGTGCTGGGGGGGATGAGCGGGAGAAAGAAAACAAGGGAGGTGAAATACATGTCGCTCTGTACGGGGGCAAAAAAAGTCTTGAGCCCTTCATCCGTTGTGGAGTAGGCAAGATTTCCAGCGAAGACCTTGAATGGGGGATGAGCGGGTGCGGATCTTTAAAAGAGGGCGTTACCTTGAAACCGGGTGCTTCTTCGATGAGGGAGTCTTGCGACACCGGAGGCACGCCGTCTTCTGTGACTATGGCGGCATGGGCATCGGACATTTTTGAGGAGAGAGAGAGAGGATGAACTTGGGTGGGAACCGATTGAAACGTTGATGGGGTTGGAAAGAAAAAAGGAACACGACACACGCGGCCCTTTTTGTACCCGACTCGGTTACGCAAACTTGGTGCTTTTCACGTTTCCATGACCTCCTCCGTCGTGTGGTCCGTGCGCTAAACAGATATTACGTAACTCGTCCCATATAACGACGATCACCGTCGTCATCTCCCCCTCGGCTGGTTCTCTCTCACTCTCCTTCACGATGCGCTCCTTGTCCCTGTTCGCCCTCCTCCTCGTCGCTCTTTCTCCCCTCGTCGCTCACGCCGACACCCCACTTCGCAACCACCATGCGCACGACCGCGTCGCCAGGCGTAAACGCAGCGACTCCCCTACCTGCAAACCCAGGCCATCCACATCGCCCGCCGCGCCGTCGACCACCGATGTAGCCCCCGCCTATACCCCTTCTTCTTCACTTCCCAGTTCTACCACCTCCGCTACTCCCCCTGCCTCCACGTCTGGCACCAAAAAGTGGGGTTTGTGTTGGGGCGCAGATCCTAAATATATAGCAAACTTTGACCTTCCAAAAGTCCAATAGTACGTCGCTCTCGTCCATTCGGTTTCTCCCCATACAACGTCCATAACTAGCGTCTACAACTGGTCCCCCTCCATCCCCTCTGAGCTCACTCAGTCTGGCCTGGTGGGTATGCCCATGTTCTGGGGTACCAGGGATATCGGCACCTTCCAAACCGCTGTCACCGCAGGCTCTTCCCAGTTTATCCTTGGTATGAACGAGTGTGTATTTCCCCCTCACCCTCGTTCCACATTCTTACCCCCTCCTAGGCCTAATGAACCCTCCCAGTCTTATATGGACGCCGGAGAGGGTGCCAGCTTGTGGATGCAATACATCAACCCCTTGGCGGGCAGTGCGAAACTTATATCTCCTGCCTGCACCAATGATGACGCGGGTCTGGACTGGTACGACAAATTTTTCAAGGCATGCACTGGTTGCCACGTACGTCGTACGTCTTAGCATCCAGTCGCATCGCTGACATTGGACTTCAGTTTGATGGGATCGCTTTCCACGCTTATACCATTGACGCCCAAGCTGTTGTAGACTATGCCACCAAACTCCACAACACGTACAATCTGCCGATTTACATCACCGAGTTTGCTGACCAGGTAACTGCTCACCTATCATGGAACTCGACTTGTCATCTGACCCTTTTAAAAGGACTTTAGCCCCAACAAGACCGTAGCGACCATGGATCAGGTTTGGGACTTTGCCGGTGTCATTCGCGATTTTGTCGACAACACTCCATGGATCGCTGGTGCATTCCCCTTTGGTGAATCCCTTTCTCTGGTCCTCCTTTCCTTGCCAACTCACGCGTTTTCAGCCGTCACAGACCTTAGCGACCCTACCATTAACATTAATACGTTCAACTCATTGATAAACCCAGACGGTACCCCGACGGCCCTGGCCCACTTTTACTATGGTGGCTGAGCGTTTACATTTATGACGATTGACTTGTAGCTTGTGGAACATTCACCATCGATACCCTCCCCGATTAGACGGGTTTTAGATTCTCTTTGCATTTCACCGCGCAATAATGCGCGTTCCATTTGTCGTGCTTCATGTTTTGCGCTGGATGCATTATGTTGCCGACGCGTGTAGCCTTGTTGGTCAATAAAACCATTTGAACCTGACTATCTCGAACGTTGGCGCCTTGAAGGAGGCGGAAATGGTCAAATCTCTCCCCCCCGCGATCAAGCAGCTCTTGACGCTCCGCAACCCAGAGGCGTGGCCAAGTCCTCCAGTACAACGGCTGTACAACGTGTTCACGAGTACGCTGAACGAGGCCAGACAACGGAGCGCAGAGAACGGTTGGCTCGTCCTCTCAGCGAGTACATCCTTTCTGCCAATCGGATTCCCCATTGATCCCGAAATGACAGACATGCACACTCCTTACCACCAACAGACCCTCGTCAATGGGACACCTCTATCGTTTCATTACTAGAAGCGACCCCGCCCTGCCAGAGACACGAAGGTGCTTTGCCGAAGCCGTGAACAGAGCTGCCATGATGCGCGAGGCCGCTTTGAAGAGCGTCATCTTCGTCGGCGTACCCCGCGTACGTCTGTTTAAAGAAGAAAAGGAGCAGGGGCTGATACAGATTAGACCATCCTGTCCCTGGCGGGCTTAAGGGAAGCGTTGGAAGACGACGTGTACGCTGCGTTACGAAAAGGCTCGATTCGGTGAGTAGAGATCTGGTCCAACAGCACGAGGCACTAGCATTTCTCGCACGCAGGGAAGCCAGCGCAGACAACATCGAGGCGACCATACAAAGGGGTATGCACCTGTGGAAGTCCATCTACGAACCTCATGCTGTCAAGTTGTACGACAAATTGGAGGCGCTTCATCCCGATTTCATCAGTACGTATTCATTTCCTTCCTTACCCCGTGGTCTTATCTCTCCCTCCCCCTCGTTGATGATAATCCATCGCACCGCCTCGTTTACATGACGTGCCTCGAGTTTGATGAATACTGAATCTACGCCCTTTTTAGCGTTTATCATACAGGCCTACGGCACGATTCTGTCCCCTCTGCCGCGAGGAGACCTGGAGCAAGGCAATCTCACTCGGGCTTTGGGCTCAGTTGTCGGAATCGCTACGCTTCGAGCCGAGGGAAGAGTCGGTCCCCAGCTGACCAGCCATGTATTTGGTCTCCTCAAAGCACGTTACGAAGAGAATCTGAGCGAGGAAGACAGGTTTCTCTCCAGCGACGAGGGCACAGAATGGGTCATTCGCAAGGTCGATGAGATCATCGATGCAGTGACAGCGGACGAGCAGGAGATCCTTGGGAATGCCAAGCTGTGAGCACGTGCACAAGGTCACTTATTAGCTTGTTATCAGCCGATTGATCATACGTGAATGTCGTCTCTTTGAGAGGTCCGGTCCTGCATCGTGTTTCCCCACGTGTGGCGCAAAACCCGTGTTTTGTGACGCTGGCGGGGACTCCCATCATCTGACTGCACGCCGGCTGTTTCGGATGAAAATTTTGTGCATTGCATGTCAGTTATAATACATGTGTACAAGTCACGATGGATAGGTATGATGAGAACGTGTCTCCAATGTAATTTACAATGTGGATGCAGGAGAGTGAGATGTCAAAGACCAAATGCCTGGCAAAACCGGTAGAGCATGACTGTTACCGTAACAGTGTCCATCATGGGTGGGTGCGTCTCAAGTCGAGGAACATGAGTATATAGTGACGTGATTCTGGTGAAGAACTTACTATTGTTCCCGCACCTGCGTTCCGGAGAAAGTGCAGCTCTCCATAGACGTCCCCGATCTGATACCGCGTGGGCCTTGTGGGCCGGAAGAAAGCAACAACATTCCCAGTAGGATCCTCCAGCTGCGGGTAGACCATCAGTGGATGTAACACGACGGTAATCGCGCTCGGAACATACCAAAACGTCGGGCGAACCGGAAGACGGCCGCCAACGGTATTGAAGGCCATCGGGCGCGTTAAAAATCCGTGCGCCCTAGTCAGGGGATAAGCGTCACGTCCGGAATGTCGCACGGATGCAACATACCGAGTAGCGATGATCAGGGCGGACGAGGTCAGACATCGGGACCGCATTCTACCGAATGATTATTGATCAGCCAACGTGCACGCGTTCGCCCCGATTACTTCTCCTACCTTGCCGATCACTGCTCGTCCGAGACCGCCATTGGAAGCCCACTCGAGCTTCGCGACACGGTCCTCCCTGTTGGCGCGCACAGCCCGCCACAGAGTGGTAGTACTTTGGCCGCTGTTGCTCACCACGGTCTGCGGCGAGTCGTCAGGAACGCCAGCACAGCGAGGTGTGAGGAGGGGACCATACCGCAAAGCGGTAGAGAACGCCCCACGTATTGAAGAGCTGGCTTTCGCGGGGGTCTTGGTTCGTCCAGGACAGAACATCGTTTGTCGAAGCGGCCATCGCAAGAACACAAGGTTGACTGAGACGCTTTCTGAGAGGAAATGAGTTGAGCCAATTCTGCAGAGCAATGGACGAATCAGATGGACTCTTTATAGGGCGAGCGAGTTTTGATTAACATTTCACAAAACGGGCTCGTTTTCTTTTTCTTTTTCCGTTGTATGACGAATTTATCGCAACGTGGACATTGTTGTGACAGATCAAGGACGAGTATGAGGCAAGAAACGTGTTATCACGAGAAGCCAGATTTATTAAAATTTCTGGAGCCTTTTGAGTGGAGTAAAGTCCGATGCGGCAGCTAGGTCGAGGCCGACGTGATCGAGGAACAACACGCGCAGAGCATAAGCGCTGATTTACCCATGGAACATGCGGATTGACGTCGTAGTGACACGCTGGAAGTGACACGAGACTTGCCATTAAAGAGCACGGACGATGATTGATGGGTCAGAGATAACCGAGAGCTTCCAAGGTGAGAATCTCGGACAAGAATATTCAAAGACGTACAAATCGTGGCTTATGAGCGAGATGATGCGCTTGAGAAAGTGCACGCGTGGAGGAAGCGACCGAAAAAGGCAAGAACAGGGCAGCATAGTGGCGAGCGAGAAGAAAAGAACGTGTCACAGGAGTGCGGGTAAGGTGTGGTGAAACTGGACGAGTAAAGCGTGTCAGCAGCATGGCAAATGCCGGTGAGGTCATTCGGAGGAGAGAAGGATGGACGGCGGAACATGACCTTGACATATGTGTGTAGCGGTCAGGCGGGTTCCAGAAGCAGCGCACGCTGGCTCCGGTATACGGATACCGGAGACTGGTAGTTATGAAATGTGAATTTGATTACGAGGTGGTTGAACCTAACCTTGTATTGGGCACTCGAACGCGGACGGTTGACGCCACCACGCCTGTTCATTAATGTTCCCCAAAAACATGGTGTCGGCAATGACGGAACATCCGTCCTCCAGTGGACTTTATACAATTGTCTATCTACAGATAGGCACATGGGCGGGGATGGCCAAGGCTGGGGGTGGGGAATCGACTTGGGAGGAGAGACTGATAAGGCGACCGGGGTAAACTGACGGACCGCGAGCGAGGAAGGCGAGGGCGTACCTGACACAAGGTCATGGCACGACCTGAAGGCCCAAGGTTCTTGCGGTGCCAATGACAGTGCTAGCGATCGATTCCAACTTGAGATGTCTAAGGTGGTCATCTCTTGCCTTGATTTTGGCGATTTCGTACACGTGTTTGAGACTGATGGTGCCCAGTATTTCATGTCCGGGACGCGCGGGACCTTTTTCCAGACCAGCGACTTGCTTGAGGAGGTAGGATGTCGGTGGCGTTTTCGTGATAAAAGTGAACGTCCTGTCCGGTTGGACGTGAATCATGGTGGGGACTGGGACGCCCGGTTCGATGTGGGCGGTCCTGGCGTTGAACTCCTTGCAAAAGTCCATGGACTTGACACCACGTGCGCCAAGTGCTGGGCCGACCGGGGGGCTTGGAGATGCCTTTCCAGCACCAATCAAGAGGCGCTAAAAAAACCGTCGATTCAGACCATTTGCATGTGGACAAGGGACGCGGACGGACGACGAGATGGACTTGAGCTTTGGACATGGTGCTGAACCTCGACTGAATAGGCCAAACAAGGATCAACTGCGTAATGTGGCGTGCCAGATCTGCAGGTCATCGTCCTCGCGGTCATCCGCATCGCATGTATGTGTATTATCGAGCCAAGTAATCCTCAAAGAATGTGACGACGCCCTGTCCGAACGTAGCAATGTCTCTACCCGCAAAGATCGTGTGTACCACCTTCTCGGCCTGTTGGAAGCGTCTCTCGATGACCGCCCTCTTGGGGGCAGAGCTTTCATCGCATCTCCTTCCCAGTTGCAACCAAAAAAAAGAATCCTACCTTGCTGTTTCGAAAGTCCCAGAGTAGCACATCTCCGTCTCCGCTTGTTATTGCAAAGTGAGCGAAACGAGCGCTGCCTCGCGTATGCCACCCCGAAAATTTACCGCTCCTGTTACGCTGGCCAAAACTAAGGCAGGGTCCGGTACTGAAATCCTTCCGGCCGTCAAACATCTGAATTTGGCGATCCAGATGCCGAACCTTGGGGCCTCTTTGAGCGCATCCGCTAACATGCAGCAAAAGCACTCGCCTCGAGCAATGTGACATTCGTTGCCTGCGGATGTATGTGTATCTGCTGTATGTCATTAGAGAAAGGATGAGTGACTGTCGTGCAACGGTTAAGATCCGTAATGTGCAGTTTCTTCTGCGCAGAGGCCATTATTGATCTGTCACGATCACGGTATGCTAGCGCCATTATACTTGCATCGTGGGAGACGACTTTTCGGGAACGAGGCTCGTTCAGTTTCTCGATATCAGCTGTCCACTCATGGATCGTTCCATCATAGCCACCAGACAAAAATTTGATGTGGCCATTCTCGGCATGTATTGCAGCGAGGCGACTTACACCTCTCTTCGGTGTATTCTGGTAGCGCGGCCCAATGCTGTGCGGGGACCATGTGACGTCAACCATTTGCGGCTTTCCCTGTTCATGTGCCATTAAACACTTGAGCAGACAGGAATCCGCATGCATACCATGACAGAAAGGAATGAAACCTGATGTGTGCCCTTGTCGCACCCGAGAATAGCGGTGTTGCCAACCATACAAACGTCTTCTACATGTCGAAAGACACCAGGGTTTGGAATCGAGTAGAGACTGATACGAAACCTGATGCGGGGTCAATGGCATGGGGACCACGACGATTTGACGCTCACTTCTCCTTTCTCTGTATGAAATGACAGTCACCTCTCATGGTGACTGCAACCAACGGAAGTTCCGCAGACTCTGGCATTAAGAGACGCCGAGCACGGCCATGATCGGTTTTAGGCAAAGGTACTCTTTTGAGCTGCGGATCAGAAGCCTGAGAGTCTAAATCCCCCTCGCTCTCGCTGCTCGTAATGGTAGGAACTTGCTCGGGAAACTTTTTTCTCCGCTGCTTCTGTGATACACCCGGAGCGGGAATTGACCCTTCGTCACGCTCAGGGCCACCTCGCGGCTTCCCTCTTGCAAGTGATTCCCTAATCGATTGCAAGGATGAGAGGGACGGCGTTTTCGGACGCCGAGTAAAAGCTCTATGACGATTCCCGTTCTCAGTACCACTCGTATCCTTGTCTGCGGCATCAACTTCGGAATCGGAGGTCGTCACGTCAGTGGTGTCGGAGAGATGTCCAGTTTCTTGTTCTTCCGCTGCATACGAGTGGCTTGAAGTCTCTGGGACATCTTTTTCCCTGTTTTCCGGATGAGGAGAAGAGGACGAGTCAACGTCTGAGTCGGGGCTCAAGGAGGTACGAGGATTGATGGGTGATCTTCTAGAGAGGGACGAACCGCTGCTCGTGTCGTCGTCCGAATTGATGACGATGGCGTCTGCAGCACAAGTACCGGAACCACTCCCAAGGGGGTTCTTTTCGTTTGCACACGGAGGGGTGCTGTCGGGCTTGTGCGATAAGGCCCTGTTTGGAAGAGTGAGCGGATGGGGTATGGGGTGGGTTCTATAGTACCAATTGAGGACGATACCATCGTTGCTTTTCCAAGGATCAGTGGGGCGGTGAAGCGAAAGACAAGGGAGACTGACAGCAAGAGAGGCAAGCCGACGACATGCCTTCCCTGTGCGCTCAGGATCTGTATGCGCTGGCGGGCGAGTTGGGCAACTTGGTGAGATGAGAGACGGTTAGCGTTGAGGAGGGGTATTCGCTCGACGCCGTGGGGCGCATCGAGAGGGAGGGGATCAAGTTCGATCTTGGCTCTCTTCAAGTTCGTGGGCGGGCTCGACGACGACCGTTTCGACATTCGAGCCTGTTACGAAACAAGCTCAGGTTGATGGAGGACACGCAGCCCAACGAAGTCCGCCTCTCCCGCAAGGGCACCACGAACATTCCCCGCGTCGCCACCCACGAGCTCGTCCAGCTCCCTCTCCCGCCAGAGTGTCGCAAAGGCGCGCCAGGAAACCACGGCGCACGCAAACGGTGGATCGAACACCAGAAACACCGTCTCCGCATCGACCGCCATCTCTCCGTCCTCTCCTTCAAGTGTCTCTTCAGCGCCGTCGAGTTCACCTGTCGCACTCGCCCCACGGCCAGGGGACCCTCTTTAGGCCTTGCCCAGGTGCCTCGACTCTCACGCATCTCGAACAGTAAACCCATTCCTCGACCCGGACACAATTCTGTTTCTCAAGAGACGGTCCTCAAGCCACATAATTCTGGTCGGTGGTCGACCTTTCGCTCTGGGCGTGTGGACATCTCCTTTTCATGTGGCTCTAGCACATACCTGCATTCAAGTGTGATTCAGACACCCGTGGCAGGCTTGCAAAGTCGCAGTTGCGACCCAGCTGCTCGTGTTTTCACTTCCGTCCGTGATAACATACTCCTTTCCCTCGGTCCTCACGACAGACCCCGTCGTATATTGCATGATCTCAACTCCGCCTATGTCGTCACCGCACATGGCAACATCGACCAGGTTGGCACGACGAATATATTGAAATTGGGTCGCAATATTCGATCACCCTCGTTACCCTTTGAAGAGTTCGTCGACGATGCCTGCATCCTGTCTCATCAGGACGAGCCTCTCATCATCCTCGGTCATGCGAGAGAACAGAATCAGATCACTCTTCTGATTCCAGGACATGGCCAAGTCTGCATCGCAGTCCAATGGCTCTCGCGCGCTTTTCTGACAGCACGCTTTCTAGGTTCCCCGGCATATCACACTGCACCGTGATTGGAACACGACGAAAAGGTTCGGCGTAAGTGCCATTACAGCGTTGATGTCTCCCTTGAAACTCGCAAGCGGTGGCTATGATCATCGTGTGCATCTCTGGAACATTGCGCAGGACCTTTCTGGTGCTTCTCCAGTTGGGTTAGCCATTACCCACACTTCCGCCGTCCATTCCCTCTTGCCCGTTTACGACACCAGCCACAAACTCCTCTCCGTTGGAGCAGATCGCGACGTTCACGTTTATGACATGTCCGCAGAACGTGTCGTGCAGACCATCAAGATGTCTTGCACCCCGTTCCACGCGCACAAAACCGACTCCCAATCTTGCACCTTGATCGAGGTATTTTCTAGTCCGCTCCAGAGTGCCAATGTTTATTAAGCATATCTCAGGTTTCCCACCTGGAAACACAGTTTGAAATCTGGGACCACCGTTTGCCTACTCGAGCAGTCCAGAGGTTCGGCTTTCTTTCACAAGAAAGACGAGGACGGTATGAAAAAGGTCTGTTCACTAGCCCTCCAGGATCATTTCCCGTGTTCAGAATTCAACCAGCGGCCTCGTGGTCCCACTTCGTTGGCTGTGGTGACAGGTATATTTATGGGATCTCCGCAATGTCTCTACCGAAATTCCCCTCGTTAGCATTTTTTTCCGTGTCGAGTCAACAGGGCTCTCATCTGCGTGCAGCGACGGTGCTTTAATGATCCTGTGATACACGTTGTAAACACTGATTCTCGATTACTGGCATGTTCAAAAAGGAACGAACTTGCATGCATCGTCTTTGAAGGCGGGTAGAGGTCACCTAGCCTGTATACTGGCAAGAAGGTACTCGATATACCAGCCTCTGATGTCGCTGGATTGTATACTACATGAAGAGCTCGTCATATGTAATCTTAGAGACTCGGTGATCTTCGGGATGACACAACATCCCCGGATCCTCCATGTCGACGGCGACGGAACGCGCGCGTCGAGATGAAGCGGTCAACCGCGCATATATGGTTCAGGTGGTCGAAGGCTCCAAAGTGTGTCTGTCCATTGGCCAAAGCACTGATCCCAAACGCCCTTCGACAGGGCGCCGCCAAGATGAGCGCGTTCGGACTTGGTGTAATTACGCTGGCTTACTACACGTGGCCAACTTTCCGGTGAGCACCCGGTACCATCAGAGTCTGACCTTGTGTACTACATGTCTTGCATGATAGGCGTCAGACCCTTCCGTTCAAGGCATTTCTTCTTACCGTCTGTGAGTAGTATGCTGGGATGCACGCCCTACCGTTGTCGACATTTCGTGTTTGCCTAGTTGCAACGGCGGGCTTGGTGGTCGGTGCAGACAACGCACTTCTATCTCACGAGGCCGAGCTTCGGCGGTCTGAAAATGCGATCCGCAAGCTCGCTGTCACCGAGCTTGCTCGTCAAGGTCTTGTGCCCACTGAAACAGCAATTGCTCGCTGGCGAGACGAAAGAGCAAGACAGAACGGAGGTTGACCAAGAACCATGTGTAGACCCAGTTTATTATATGTGCTACATATCTTCTGGCGTTATGTGGGACGAGCAGACGGGACGAAGCGGAGCACACAGCACTACATATATCTAAATGAAAAGCGATCACTGATCGGTATTCTTCAGCGCCGGAAATGACCATGTATCTATATTCAAGATGCAGTCTCATGATTTGCGTGAATGGCTGGGTCGGAGCGACAATACACTGTTGAGTAGTACACACATTTCACTGCCAGTCCCCGCGAACTGGCGGAGGAGTCGGTAGAGGTTGTCCGTAATTGGGGTGCGGATGGGGTCTTTGTGTCGGTCCTTGCAAATGCGAGATATTACCGAGGGACGGTGAAATACTCGGCGGAAGCTGCGTATGCTGGGCTATGTCTGGCAATGATGGCGGAGGCGGTAGGGATTGATACGCGGGCTGAACGGGATGATATCCAAGGGGTGGCTGAGGCAATGTCGATGGTCTCGCAGGAGGATTCCCTTGCACCTGTGACGGAGGTATAGGGAGCGGAGGTAGACGAGAGTTCATGGACTCGGAGTGAGCTGGGTAGCCAGGAGCAGACGGTATCCGACGATAGTGGGGAGGGACAGGCGGTGCGGGTGGAAAAGATCCACTGTGCGGAAAACCTGTACCAGCCTGTTGAGGGAAGCTCGAGGATGGCAGGACGGCCACTGAATAGCAACGATCTCGCTGGAAATTTCCAGGTTGAGGCAAAGGTCTAGACCCTGTATTGTTAGAGGAACTGGAAGGTGCGAGGGGTAGGACCTCAGAAGGTGGTGACGGCGAAGTAAAAGTCCGTGCTGGATACAATTGAGGAGGTGCAGAATGAACTGGCGTAGGCGGAGGAAGCGGACCACCGTACTCTGCGGATTGCGTAGGAAATGGTACAACCTGTTCGTGACCCGGAGACGATAGTCGATATGAACGATAATCGGGTACTTGTGATGCGCTCAATGAGTGGGATATGCGATGTGGAGCAATACTTGGCGGTGGAGGTAGAGGTGGAGGAGAGGTTAAAGAAGGTGGTGTTGTTGGGACCTTGGTGTACCCGGGACGTGTATGATGGGGGGAATATCCAGTATGTGGCGATGAATTAGGTGATTGTGAGTGGGATGGATGTGCTTTTGCGACGCTGAATGATTCGGGTGAGTACGATGCCGATGCATAGCCAGTCGAGGCGGGAGAACCAGAAAATGGTACAAAGCCAGAAGATGAAGCAGGCATACTGTATCTAGGACCATGATTCCGGGCCGGAGCTGGATGACTGGAAGCTGACTCATTTTCAAAGGTTGGATAGCAAGAAGAACTAAGACTAAGGCGAGATTGAGGAGTTGTTGGAGTAATCGCGTCGTCGTACACAAAACTAGATCCTTCTACTTGACCTTGATGCTCGTAGGACTGCGAACTAGGTAGCGAAGATGCATGAAATCCCGTAGATATCGAGGGTCGCAGAGTCTAATTGAATATTAAGAAATTATAGCAAGGGCGAAGACTGGTTTACTTACTGCACTAGTGTCTCGCGATCGATGCGTTACCACGCCAAGTTCAGCAAAATCATCTGCCATCCGGTCCACCGGCGATGACATCTTCCTTTGTTCGTAAGGGGGTGCGTAGAGTTCAGGACGAGAACCGGAGACGCGGAGGGAAGACGGCAGGGTGTCAAGTTGATGGGTTGCGCTAGCTGGCCCAGGCCGAGCAGCCGGACGTGTGTTTCCATTCAACGAAGTATTACCGTCTGCCGGAACGAATGATCCAGGTCCGCCATAGTTCTGGTTTGGCATGGATGGCTTTCGAGAGGATTTCCTCTCAGGTGGAGGTTCCTGATGATGGCGGATTAGAATGGCTCACAGGCAGCTTCTGTCTTGACATACATTTGACCAGAATGTCAGTTCAACATAGACCTCACCTGCATATTTGTCTTTGTTCATGAGAGTAAACCACTCTGTCATGAGGTGAACATCAAGACCGATCAGGAATGGCATGAGCTAGCTTACCGTCGGTCTCGCCCTTTGTCAGAGACTCGGTGAGATCAACGAGTGTCTCCCCAATGAAGTCCGGTTCACGCGCGTCATCAGCGTAACACTGAATCCTCATCAGGTTCCCGCCCATGATTCTTTTAGGTCCCTTCTTCTTTGGAGGTAGAGGCGGAGGAGTGTCGCTCCCTGGCGTGGACCGAACGAGGCCATCCTCTACATCCTCGAATATAGTAAACCGGAATTCCTCGTCCCACTCTGGGTGCTGACCACCGCGCTTGATGACTTTAGTTCGTCGCTTCTCCTCGTTCAGAGTGACTAGGCAATACGGAGCTTGCTTCCCGATATGCCTCTTATTGGGCAAGTTTTTCTGCCCTTGCTGTCAGAAAGTTAGTCACAGAAGGTCGGACAAGTCCCGTACCGCTTTGAGCACTACGACTATGAGGGTTCCGATCTCGTGAGGAGTGAATGGCATGAATTGAACGCTGGAAATCGACGAACAAAATGAAGGATGAAGAAACAAACGTATGCCTGACCGCGTCAATCGAACTTCATCGACGAGGACACCCGCATCAGCACAGCGCCCACACAACAAAAGACCAGTGGCTGTGCTAATATTTGCTCCTTCGCGTTCCTTTGACGACTAAGTAAAAAAGTTGTAGAACTACTGCCCGGGCGTGTAAGGTTCACGGCTATCGAATAGGAGGTGGGGCTTGCGCCGAGCAAGATCCAATATCATCTCGCTAAAGTAGCTATTGGCCCATGCAAACCATGGTCGAGTGTATTCGCTCTCATTGTAAATGTCGATCGACTCATGGATCAGGCCAAGTCCTGCCGTGTTCTGTATATGCTCAGGTCACGATCAAAGGTCACGGCACCCAGGGGCTTACATTAACGACCATGTACAGGGACTCCAAGATTTCGTCGTCGTCGTCACTACCAAAAATATTAGTGATCTGTGACATCGGCCACGGGTTCCATGCAGCAATATGGGGACCACTGTGGGCAAGTAGTTGAGACACTTCCTCATCGTAAATACGGACCACCAACCCAATGCCACTGAAGTTTAACCCTTTCGCATAATAAGGGTTTTGACGAGACATCAGCATCTTTTTTGTCTTGACATAGGTAGAGTCATTCCTGCCGAGAAAGCCTAGATAAGGGAGAGAAAGGAGAGACTGAAACGGGTTCGTGCACATCCACTTGAATTAAGACAGGCTCGCTCACCGGGACATTGGCATCATCCATCATGTAGACGGAACCGAGTCCTACAGGAAATCAGTACTTATATATCATAACTATCTGGAACACACACCATTGATCTCATACGCAAAGACATCATTAACGACCTACGCAGTGACATCAGTTATCACTGACTGCAACCACGATTTCGGAACCTACTGCATGCTCATAAATCGCTTCCCTGATACTCTGACTCCACTGCTTGGCGAGAGCGCTAACATTAGGTGCAATGCCAGTATCATCGAGAATTGTAGCCAAGTTGGTTAGCTCGACACTGAGCATGGCATTTGCTGGCGTGAGGAAAGCTAATACAGACGATCGGCCAGGCTGGCACCAACACAGCTGTTGCAGGCTTACCAAAGACGGACATATCATCCGAGGGGCGATGACTAGTTCCAACCATACCTGTATGACCCTTGGGTTCACCATTGCCGCCATTGTTCATCGGCCCGGCGAGGGACCCCGGAAGTCCGGTCCAGTTGTAATAGGAGATGAAGTTAAAGTCAGCATCGAACGAGGGCTGAACTTGTTCATTCATTACACGGAAAATCTGATCGATCGCAGATAGCCCTGTGCAGGTTCAAGTTAGTTGGTCACTATTAGGGGGGAAAAACTTGCAATCGGCATTCATCATCGACGAGTCCCTCGTTGCTTGATAGTAAGAGGCGGACAATTTAATGAAACTACATAGAGAATCGAGTTCGTACTGCATCACCCAAGCGGTCATATTCCTGAACTTCTCAGTTAGACGAATCGGGACATACCTTGCATTCGAACACGGTCAAGTCGTCGATGGGGCTGATAGGATCGATCGACCGGTCCATGTGTTGCAGCATCTACAGAATACGACTTACGGATTGACGACCACACGATCGGCCCAGGGGTTATGGGAGGGGCGTAAACCACTCTCCGGAGGAGGATGAAAGGCACCACAATAGGGATGTGCGGTGATATACCGTGCCTCGTTATTAATGACAGCCTTGACGAGGGTAGCAAGATCCCGATCAATCGACAAGAGATTATGATAGTGAGCAAACTAAATTATTCATCAGAACTGGTAGAGATCTCGGATTCAGGGACAAACCTGGTTTCCAGTGTCTCGAAGCCACTGCGCACTACAGAACAAGATCAGCGAAATGCATGTCTGCTAGAGTTTGATCGTACGAAATATCTCCGGTGATAATAAATGCCAAATTTTCATCCTGTATGTCGAGTTAACATTTAGGTTCCATTTCGGGCCTGCCGCGGAATACCTTGCTAAAATATTTGACGGTGGTATCTTGAAAATCGCCCTCAACCCAAGGAGACTTGAACTACTCATGGAGAAACTCACCAAGGGTATTTGGGAAAGTGTTTTCGAAAAGACGTGCAATGTCCGGGTCCCTTAAACGCGCATTCATGTCCGAAATAACCTTCTACGGAACGAGCATCAAAGATGTTGATCGAGAGGGACTCGTAGAACATGATCTAGTACCTCGACAGATGTGCTGTTGAATGTACGACATGCGGGATCAGGCCGCATGTAAGGCAAGCCCAAAGGACCAGCGGAAGGGCCGCCGTGCGGCGTCTTGAGGGTCGTTAATTTATCAGCCGCAGTCATAAGCATGAGTCGTACTTGTGAGTACATAGAATAGTCTGGGCAGCCTACACCAGCATTGAGAGTGTTCGTCATAGACACGGCAAGGGTGAGACTTTTGGCAAGTCCAAGTATCGTACCATTCGCAGGTCCCCACCAGCGCTGTAAAAGAGTGTATGGAGAACAACAGTCCCATGACAGGTCCGAGTAAATGTCTTCTATAAGGTCGGTGAGCATCATTTGATGAGAAGAAGGCTAAGAGATTGCAGAGATGGGGCTAGGCGAGTGTCCAAGTTATGCATGCGCACCAACCGTTGTCAGGGAAATGTTATGAAGTGAGTACCGAGTGGATGAGAATAGCAAATACAAGATGTTTACGCTCAATAGACGAAGGAGGACCAGCATTCCATGGTACATAGTGTATAATTGAATAAACTGATACTAGCCCCTGAGAAAACAACAAGAAAGAATGTCAACTTGGACAGAGTGCAGAACGTCGAATGTATGTCTCGGGGTAGATACCAGGTAACAAGGTGTTCATGGGTGCAAGCAGGAAAGTTAATTGTCTTCGCCCACGAACGGAGCTTTCAAAGCTGCTCCACCTGTCGATCGTCCCAGAGTTGAATCTTCAAAATACTCTCGAGTTCTAGGGTGTTCCGACTCTGGTTGGTTTCTGTTGTCATCACCGCCAACTTCACGAGCACGGGATACGCCTTGACCCCTAGGTTCCAGCGGTGACACTGCACCTACCCGACTCTCAACCACGCTCTCGTCGACCTTTTCATCGTCACCATCCTCCAAGCTCACTGGCCCGCCAGTCTTCATGCTGTTATTCGTCCATATGTTTTTGTTCCCCATTGTCATGCCTGGACCGCTCCCTAGAACCTTGGCACTCCATCCACTGACCTCACTGTCCCAGCTCCCTCTCCTCGAGCTTCTGGGTCTGAGGGCACGGACACTGGCATCCACGTCTCGCTCCCCATCAACATCCAAGCGATCATCATCAACAAGAAGGAATTGGCTAGTATTTTCCCCCTCTGGATCCCCAAGGACACTGCCTCCGAGGTGAGAAATGGAATCGCCACCTCCAAGTAAGCCAGACAGCGTTGCGGATCCCAACGAACCGATGGTTGTGCGTGCTCCAGGTATCGCATACGCCGAAGATGCGAGTGTAAGCATCGAGGCGTTGTCAAGGGGTGGGGAAGAGGGGCGGGGATTATTTCGCGGATGGTGTGCGGTATGGAGCGGTGCCTGAAGCCCATGGACATTGTGTGCCGACAGCACAGAGTTTGATGAGGTAAGATTTGCATGCGCCAAGGAGGAAGGTGGGTGCGACACAGGTTGAAGGGATGGTGGGAGGGCAGAGAATGTGATAGACCCGCTACCAACTAGGCCACCGCTCGTGCTGGTGGAAGATGAGCGTGCATGAGGTGCATGTCGTGGCGAGACCTGCGATACAGGAGTCACAGGGACCTGGGCAATGTACCCCACACCTGCAGGTGGCAGATCAACACTAAGGACAGTGGTGGGTTTGGTGCTGGCTGCAATGCTGCGGAAGGTTCGCGGATGAGATATATAGGATGAGGAGGAATGGGAAAGAGAGGGAGAGGGGGGAGAGCTGGGGGGAAGGGGACGTAGTGACGCGTCTTCATCAGCCTCGAGGGCACTCGCGGGAGACCACATCGAATCACGGGCTAGAGATGAGCGATGGGTTGAGACATCCATATTGTCATCATCGCCGGAATGGAGGGACTGATTGTGCTCAGTGTCCACGTCGTTGAGAGAGATGGTACGCCGTTGTGACACAGCAGACGGAGCCCCCCTTTTGTGATGATGAAGGGCACCCTGGCGTTGTGATGTGGCAGGGACGGCTTGGGGCCATGGAGAAGAGACGGATCGACCATTGGGTCGTGAAGCGGGTGTGGTTGTAACACCGAGACGACTCTTGGCACTTGGAACAGGCTTTTGGGCAACGCTCAAGCTGTTTCCATCCGGAATTCTCCTTGTCCTAGTTGACCCGCCGAGTTTGCGCTGGAACCAGTTGATGATTGGTTTGCTCGAGCGATGAGGTACTTTCTTGGCGTACAGCTGCTCCGAAACTGGGCGAGCGACAGTTTGCGGGTATTCCTGTGAGCCATCTGCGTTCGCCGACTTGGATTGAGGGTCCATGGGGGCCATTGTAAAGGGTATGGTCGTTTGATGCATGTGCGACAGAAGCCTCCACTCAAAGACGACAAGGTAACGGTGTGGCTTCAAGTTGGGCTTGGTCTCGGATGCAGTCACTCTAGTAGAGCCGCCCATAAGGTACATAATCAAAAGTACAATATATTACTTCGTGTACGCTCGTTCCCCCTCACCATTCCGTCTGGTTTGTCTGGTTTGCCTTCATCGGAACGACTGGAATCCTTTTCCCCTTGTATCCGAACCCATCCAGCCACGGCCAAAGCATGCTCCTGCGCTGCTCAAACACGACGATCGCATCTTCCTTCTGCAGCGTCAGCGCAATATCATCAAGACCATTCAACAAACAGTGACGCCGGAAAGGATCCACCGTAAAGCGGATCGCTGGCATGCCATTGTCCCGTCTCACTTCCTGTCTCTCCAGATCAACCTCGAGCTCCATACCTGCCTCCGCGTCCATGGCCAGATCTTTGCATTCCGCTGGAGAAAGCAGCAAGGGGAGCATCCCATTCTGCATGGCGTTGTTCCGGAAAATCTCGCCAAAACTTGGGGCAACGATACATCGGATTCCAAAGTCATTCCTGCAACCCACGGTCATCAGTCCCTAGAACCAGATGTTCAGACTAGGATAAGAGGACCCACAAGCTCCACGCGGCATGCTCCCGCGAGCTACCGCAACCAAAATTCGGTTCAGTGACGACTAGGATCCTCGCCTGGTCATACGGAGCATTGTTCAGGACGAAATCCGTCTTTTCTCCTGTCTTGGGTTTGAAACGAAGAGCGTGGAACAGCGCGTTAGATAGACCAGATCGTTTCAGCGTTTTGAGAAATTGTTTAGGAATGATCATATCTGTGTCAACGTTGGCCACATGCAAGGGTGCTGCAATCCCCTTGACAACGACAAATTTCGGAGTTCCAGAGCCGGAAGATGAGGGGAGTTTTACGGGGGTGCCAGATACGCGAGTGAGAGTTTGCGGTTCGGGAGGAGCGAGAACAGGATCGGTCAAGAACTCATATGGACTTGATTGCTTCAGCGGAGGCGCTTCGGCCTTAGAGCACAGCAGCTCCCGGACGTCAGTGAGCTTGCCAGAAATGGCCGCAGCTGCTGCCATAGCAGGACTGACAAGGTGGGTCCTCCCTCCAGCGCCTTGACGACCCTCAAAGTTGCGATTACTCGTGCTGGCACAACGCTCGCCAGGCACCAGCTGATCCGGGTTCATGCCTAAGCACATAGAGCACCCCGCCTCTCGCCAGTCGAAGCCAGCCCGCTTGAAGATTGTATCTAATCCTTCTGCCTCCGCATGCTGCTTAACCAACCCTGAACCAGGAACAACCATAGCTTGCACGTTCAGCGACACATGGGCGTCAGGACCAGCAGCCAGTATGACTCGAGCAGCAGAACGAAGATCTTCAATACGACTGTTGGTGCAGGAGCCGATGAAAACTTTGTCCAAAGCGATGTCCTCCATGCGGGTATTCGGTTTTAGATCCATGTAGGCCAAAGCCCGCTCAGCAGACGTCCGCATAGTGAGGTCGGTCATTGTCGCAGGATCTGGAACAGAACCAGTGATGGGAACAACATCTTGGGGGGATGTGCCCCATGTCACAGTGGGTGGGATATTGGCCGCATCGACATAAAGCTCGGTGTCGAATTTTGCGTCCGCGTCGCTCCGGAGTGTACGCCAATACGCTACGGCGCGGTCCCAAGCCTCGCCCTTCGGGGCCAAAGGACGATTGCGGAGGTATTCGAAGGTAATCTCATCCGGTGCAACCAAACCAGCTCGAGCACCAGCCTCGATACTCATATTGCAGACGCTCATGCGAGCCTCCATGCTAAAGTTGCGGAAGACGGAGCCGGCGTATTCGATGACATGGCCCGTGCCACCAGCAGTTCCGATGAGTCCGATGATGTGTAAGATGACATCCTTTGAGCTGACACCTTCCGCGAGGTCACCATCAACGGTGATGCGCATGTTCTTCCCCTTGCGTTGCAGTAAGGTCTGGGTAGCAAGGACATGCTCGACTTCGGATGTTCCGATTCCGAATGCCAAGGAGCCAAACGCGCCATGGGCTATGTCAAGGAGTGGTGAATAGTCGTCAGGATCCGATATTGAAGACGTACTGGAGGTGTGCGAATCACCGCAGACACATGTTATACCCGGCAGCTGTAGGAAGTCAGGACATGTACAATACAGAGGACAGGATAACGCCTCACTGTGAAACCTTGTTCGGGCCCGATGACATGTACAATCCCTGCAACGTGGTCAATGTTAAAGTCGACAGATGAACAAAACACGGTACCCTGTCGTCGGTCTGCCAAACCAAAGTAAGTGAGTCCAAATTCTTTTACGTTTTTTTCGACAGCCAGGCACTGTGCACGGGAATTCGGCTCTGCTACGAATGTCTCGACGGACTTATAGTGTTTGCGGGAGATCGTACTTGTGTCAAATGAATTAAACGACGATTTGGTCCGGTTCCTATGTGATCCTGCGAAATCACTCACGGAATGTTATGATCGACAGTCGCTAGGGTGCAATCTGGCCGGCGAACCTTGCGCCCTGCTGTCCGTCTACTTGCGTGATAAGTGAGAGAATGAACACTAGCAAACGGAAAACGTACAGTCCCTCGAAAGCCTGAGGGCTCGTGACTTCATGAACAAGGTGACTGCGAGCAAAAATTGCCGTCTAATTCAACTTGTTGGGTCGGCGTACATACCGATCGATGTAGATGAGAGCTAGTCCATCCTCCATGACATCGCTGGGGGCCATTGAGTTCGATGTCAATATACGTGGCTCCCACTCACACGACATGGTCGTTCCAGATTTTATCGTACAGAGTGCGAGGTCCAGTGACGGGGGCGGGCATGGCGATGTTGGTGTAAGTGTAAAGACGGCGAAGGGAAGGAATGCTGCTCCGGGTGAGGTCCGAGTCATCGAATTTTAACGCTATGCACACTCGGCCGAACCCGGCAACTTCTCGGCCGACGACCGCGGAATAGCTTGATCACCGCTTGGTCCATGGTCGAGCCGTGTACTGCTGTTGAGAAAGGGAGCTGGGACATGCAGGAAGGAATACGCAGAGTCTGTATCTCGCTCCACTGATTACGAGTCTACATCAACAACGGAAAGATTCCTCTTATGAACCCGTCATTAAATACACTAACCCAATACAGAGGCCAATGGGATATGCGAGATTACCAACAGGTCGCGGAAGATGCCGTGCTTACTGTACAGTTTTTCAGCCACAGTTTGCTCCAAGACGTCCCGTGGAGGCAGCCTGAATCTTCAAGTCGTCATGGCCAAGTCCAAGAAGTGTGTGGCTTCTCCCCGATTTCTTGGGATCTAGGTTCACTCCTTACCAGCCACACTAACCACAACCAGAACCGCAAGGCCCATCGTAATGGC
>JBBPTZ010000095.1:0-29177 GCA_038094315.1 Phylloporus cf. tubipes
ATGGCGGGTTTATATATGAAGGGAATAGAAGATGACATAAGCAAGGAAGAGAAAGTCATGGAACGTGATGGAACGTTCATGACAAAGCGTCTATGACAAAAGATAAGAGGAGCGAATGGAAAGAGACCGGTTAGCGTGCAAATGGCGATTGGAAGATAAGGGGTGCGGGTATCAGCAATAACCGGTCGAATGGAAAGAGCGTCCATCGTGTCGCTGGGATAGGCTAAGAAGTACTAGGAGATGAGCGTATATAAAGGGAGAAAAAGGAGGAATCGTAACAGGTGGAACTACTGCAGAATGACCAATATGTATGAGTAAGGTGGGAAGATATGGGAAGACAATGCTGTTGTGAGAGAAATAGTGGAGCAAGGAAGCTGTCCAAGGAAGTATGTAGAGCATATGAGAGACAAGTCTGGGGCCCTTACTGGTGGGAGCTAAAGGAATGGTTTAGGGCCAGAAAGTGGGGTAGAGGCACTGCTGGGTCAGTGATACAGTATGACAAATAAGTAGTGTTTCCAGCAGGAGTCAGCATCAGAGTAAGCAAAAGAAAAGAGGAAAACAGAGGCATGCAGTAGTACAACCATAACACCTGTATTCATAAACACACCAATTGATTATACTTTATTTCCCAACATCCTTGCCCTCATACTTGCCACCATCATCAACATTGTCTCCATTGCCTTTGTTGAGTGCTAGCATGCTCAACATGCTCATTGCCATCAGGGCCTTGTGTTGATGCTCTTCTCATTGTTAGTGTGTGCCGTCATGGTTGCCATTGGATGCCAGGCAAGTGGTGGTGCTCATGTTGCTACAGTAAAGTGGGGGATTGGGTCCATGGTGATAAGGTTGAAAGGGGCAGGCAAGCGCTGACAGGTGAGTGCTTGCATTAATAAGGTGAAGGTGCCAGTGAGTGATGAGAGGAGTGGTGGTGGTGGTGGATAAGCAAATGGACTTGTTGAAATAGTAGGGGCAATGGTCATGGCCATATTACTGTTATCATGGCTGTGTTGCCATCATAGTGGTGATGTTGTGCTGTCAGCAGTGGCAATGCTGTTATTGTCATTATCATGTTGCTGTGGTGGTGGGATCCAAAGGGCTATGGTGGATATTATGATTCACCTCTCTCTTTCTTCCTGCTCTCATGAATCCTGTTTTCTTTTCCTCTACAATGACACATTTCTTTTCACATTGGCTTATTACGTTCACTTGCACAGTCATTGTTTCCTTCCATCCAGTAGCAATTCCTTCTTGCTTCCTCAATGTTCTATAATGTTCTTTTCCTATCTCAACAATAGTTCCCTTTTGCATCTTTGGTTTGTGTACATTTCTTTCCCTATAAATAGTAGTTGCATGAACATGTAAATCTTAAGCTAGTTCTTCTTGGCAATACACCAAGTAATTCACTTACCTCAAGTCCATCTTGTTGTTTGCCTAGCCTTACTCCTCATTCTCTTTATGTTGCACCTGTATTTCTTGAGCCTCAGTCAGATCTATGTCTCTGGGTAATCTCATATCCTGTCAAACCTACACTTCAGTAGACATCTGTTATGTGGAGTGTCACAAAGAAGATCTGGAATGACATGGAAGGCTGATGTTCAATCTGAAGGGGACTCAAAGGTAGTGAAGGGGGTTCTCAAGGGAAAAGCCTTGGAACACACAGAGTGACTCAATAGTGCACAGAGGCTAATAGAAGTCTGAAGGTGATGGTTCAAGATATGACACTAGTATTGTGTAGATCAAGAATAAGGAGTATAGTACATGCAGCAGTGGTATATACATATATCCGTGATATATGTAAGCAGAAGAACGTGATGGAAATAGATGGAACTACTATGGAGTGACCAATATGTATGAGTAACAGAAAGGGATGTGGGAAAACAACACCGATGTGGAAG
This sequence comes from Phylloporus cf. tubipes, assembly GCA_038094315.1. Lineage (NCBI taxonomy): Eukaryota > Fungi > Basidiomycota > Agaricomycetes > Boletales > Boletaceae > Phylloporus > Phylloporus cf. tubipes. Next base: position 1,896 of record JBBPTZ010000095.1, read on the forward strand.
AATCAATGGAAGAGTAAGCTGTTCATAAGAAGCACAAGATGAGAATAGAAGAATTACTCAGAGCCCTATCCAGTAGGATCAGAAGGAATGGCTTGGTGCCAGAAAGTGGGATAAAGGCACTGCCGAGTCAGTGATACAACAAAGATATAATGTTTCCAGCAGGGGCCAGGGTTGGAATAGGAGAAAGAGAAAAGAAATACTGACACACACAATAGCACAACCATAACAACATCACCTTTGCTGTCCAAGGATATATTTGCCCCTACCTGGGTCTAGCATAATAGTGGGATGGTGGACAAGCAGTGGGGCTTGAATAGATGCAGCAGGCATGGTGGGTGAATGCTGGAGCTCAAAGGGGCATTGTGTGGATGGGAGACAAGTAGTGACTAGTGAGGCTTAAAGGGGCACAATGTGGGTGGTGGATGAGCATTGGGAAGTCATGGCAGAGGTGATCAATGAGCAATTGCACTTGAGTGGACACAGCAGAAGGGGCATGGGAAATTGGGCATGTTGAGGTAGGGTATGAATAATGGTGTATTTTCAGCTGCCATGGCAGAATGTTTTTGATTGTGCACATGGATAGATGAGTACTACAGATCATAACAGTGAATACATGTCCTCAGGAATATACTAATAAGTAAGATATAGTTAAGTATTATACAGGCCTTACAATGCATTATAAAGCCATTATTAGAATTTGTTGCTGCTAGCAGCTGCCATTAATAAAAGTTGAAGTATATAATGGATCATAAAACTCTTTTTGCTCCTGATAGTTTTTGTGCCAGAAAATAATTTGGATCAGTCTTGTGAACACATTATAAAGGATTAAATGTGTCTTGCATTATTTATCAGGCTGGGAATAAAGTACTATATGTATAGGTCAATGTTAGGAAAGGTACATTCATGTAATAAATATCACATCTCAGGCATGATCAAACAAGTATCTTTGTTCAGGGATTTTTACATGCTGTGCAATGTAAATGTAAAAGGATAGGTCATGTTGCTTGACAGATGTGAGCAGGTGTGCAATGCTCAAAGGTGATGACAACTGGTGATGATGACCAGAGGAGAGATGTGCTGGTGCATAAAGGAAATGAGAAATGGTTTCAGAAAGGTTAGAGGGTTCTTGATTGTACTACTTATTGCATTGGGTAGAAAATTGTTGTGTATATACAATGACATTTTGAAGATAAATGCAACACAGTGAAATGGCTTTGAGAGGTTATACACATATCAGCATATGATGCCAGAGACATGTCAGGGCCCAAAATTATCAGTTCTTGTGTAGGCAACAGTGTTAAGCCAGCAGGGACAGCATAAAAATTTATGGGCACAGCCAATCAGCATGTGTAAAGATTGTAAAAATTGTAAAAATGATGTAAAAGTTTCAGCCTGGGCCATTTATTTCCACAAAATGGGCACTTTATGCCACTTTACAGCCTAGAATTGCACTTTGCCACTTATGCAACTGATATAGAATATATTCCCATATATCAGTTGCTTTGCCCAAGGTTTAACATGACCTCTTTGAAAGGAGAGTCATTGTCCAATGCCCCAATCTTGCTTTGAAAGTGACATAATGTGCATTCCTCTGGGTTTTGGTTGTGTAAGCAGTGCTTATTGGCTCAGATGGACACAAGTGATAGGGGAACACTGAGTCACATGACTGATTTCCTTATTCAAAGGGCATAGCTTGTAAATTTCTTGAAATAAGTATCTTTGTCCAGGGATTTTTATATGCTGTGTGATGTAAATGTAACAATAGTAGGTCTTAAATTGTGAATTTTCAAGTACAGGAAGTTATTGTTTTTTCTGGTTAGGTTGGCCATATGGGAATTTTTGTCTCAAATCCAATGGCCAACTTCCACCACACAGAATTCAAAAAAAAATGGGTGCTGTGCTTCAATGGTCATGTAGAATATATCTTGTAAGATCTAAGGGCAAAAATGAGGGATTTTGGGATTTTGCACTGCTGGGATTTCAATGAAAGGATTTTTTGGATTGATAGAACAGCAAATCAATGTTTATTGGTTTAGAAATAAACAACAAATGGATCTGATCAACCTGTAATATCTTTAGATATGAAACAACCCAACAACCAGTAAAGATGTTGACATATAGTGGAATACTATAGGCTGCTTGTTACAATAGCACCAGGTAGGGGCTAATGTAATCTTGTTGGACCTAAAAGGCAAGGGATGAGGGGTGAAGGTACCATAGGGAATTCCTAGTGGTGGTTGACTGTTGTGATGTGCAGGAAGTTGTAAGGACCTTGGGGCTGCCAAGGGCAAGGAACAAAGTGGAGTTGCACAATGATGATGGTCAAAGCAACTCAGAGATCACTTAGTAGTAGGTCTAGGACTAAGCAAGGATGAGGCCTTAGCATGGCCTAAGGAGTAAAGATAAGGGGCACTTGAATTCAAATGAATATACAAGAAAGACAAGCATAGGAAATTATAGTACAGGAGTGGCAGGTTTATATAGTAGGTAAAAAGAAGAATGACATAAGTGAGAAATGGAAAGTCATAGAATGTCAGGGAACATTCATGACTAAGTGTCTATGACACAAGATAAGGGAGAGCAAATAGAAGTAATAAACCCTATTGGAAGATAAGGGTTAATTGGTATTGTGGTAATTGGCTGAATGGAGATGAGTGTCCAATGTGTTGGTGGAGTAGGCTAAGTACCAAAGGGACAAGCATAAATGGAAAGAATAGAATAGATTGTAACACTGCTCAAACAGAATGAGAGGGGTGAGTAAGAACTCAGATTCTCTAGTTATCAAGGTTGAAAGGGAAAAATCAAGAGAACAAACTGAGGTCCTCTGAGCTGGTACTGGGCCTTTATATACTACCTAGGTGTATGTACATGTTTGTATTGAATCTACCAATATGTATCCATATATGTCCATAACATGTAGCTACAGCGCATATATCACCATGAGGAGAACAGCCATAAGGTTGTGTGGAATGAAAGCATAGATATGAGGTATTTCATGTTCATTAGAAAAGAAGCATGACATGCATGCAACACATGGATTTAAAACATAGGAAGTGTGGGAGGATGAAAGCATACCATAAGGATGCAGCATGTGTTACGATTCACCCCTTTTCCTCTTCTATTACAAACACTATTTCCTTTTCTTCTATGATGACTCATTCCTCACACATTAGCTGACCTTACTCATCACTTTCTAGTCATTGTTTCCCTCCAACCTATAGCACTTCTCCCTCTTGCTTAATCATATTTCTTCAACAACGTTTTATGTTGTTCCTTTCCTATCTCGACAATAGTTCTCTTTCTTATCCTTGGTCTGTGCACTTTTCCTTTTTACTTAAATACCAGTTGCATACACATGTACATCCCAAGCTAGTTCTACCTGGATCTACCTGCGTAATCCATTTAGTCTTGCAATGTTCAATCTGTTTGATTGTTCAGCTAGCCTCACTCTCACCAACTCTTTCCATTGTCCACTTTCCTTAATTCCTATCTCATTCTTGAGTCAAGCCTATGCTTCTCAAATACCCCATATTCTAGTCAGGCCTATGCCTCTAGGGTATCATCCTCACCCCCAGGTCTATGCTCACCCTTACCCAGGTGAAGCGTAACAGCATGGATCAAAAGAAGGCATAAGGTATAGAAAATCAGAAGTGCATAAAAGATAAGGTGCTGCCTCATGTTATAAATAAGAGATAAGGGTTGTGTCTGGGCATAGGGTTGAAAAATAAAAGTGTGAGTCATGTGTGACCATGACAGCCACTGTTAGTTTGCTGTTGTTGGGGGCCCCTAGCCATTTTCTTGTTTCCATCATGTGGTTTGTCCTCCAAGTCCTGGTTTCCACTCTTCTATTTGGCCTTCTGTCTGAATAGCTCATACTCCTGGTACTGGTCCTGGTCCTGGTACAACTGGTGGGTTGCTTGGAGCCCATACATACTGTATCTGCATTACATTCTTCCTTGCTATTGTTGTCCATCTGATCATTTCTCCTACTAGCTGTCTCTAATGTGTCTTATGGCTCCATAGTGTTTCCAAAGCTGTGCATGCTTTACCTATGTGAGGGGGGTCTATTATGTGTCCACAGTTATGGCATTCCCCCATTCCTATGGGGGCTGTGCCTGGTTTGAGGGGATATGGGTGCTCCAGTCCTGGTGGTGTATTTCTATTACAATTCATCCCTTTTCTTCTATCTTGGATACTATTTCTTTTTTTCTATGATGACTTACTTCCCACACATTGGCTGACTTTACTTATCATTTTCTTGTCATTATTTCCCTCCACTTAATAGCATTTCTCCCTCATTCTTAGTCACACTTCTTCAACATTGTTCTACAATGTTTCTTTCCTATCCTGGCAATACTTTCCTTTTACACCCTTGATCTGTGTGCCCTTCCTCTTCCTTAAATACCAGTTGCATGCACATGTACTCCTTAAGCTAGTTCTCCTTGGCAATATATCAAGTTGTCTGCTTACTTTGAGCCCATTTCATCCTTCGCCTAGCCTCACTCTTCAACCTTGTTCCCCACCCAAGTTCTACAACCCTCTCTAGTCAGGCTTATGCCTCTGGATCACTCTGTGCCCTGTCAAGCTTATGCTTCGATTGGCATCACCTTACAAGTCCAAGGCTATGCTTGCCTTTACCCGAGTCAAATGTAACAATTTCCATATGTTGTGTGCCATGTTTCAACATCTGTTAGATATTGCTTCTGCCCCTCTTCCATGTTTGCCTAATGGGGAACACTATTTGCCTGCTCCAGTATTTGCAATTTGGACAAGGGTGGTGTTATGGTGTATTATTGTGCGCCTCTGTTTTCCTCTTTTCTTTTGCTTACTCTGATCCTGGACCTTGCTGGGAACATTACCTATTTGTTGTATCACTGACCCGGCAGTGTCTCTATCCTGCATTCTGGCCCTAGACTGTTCTTTCAGTTCCCACCAGTAAGGGCCCCAGTCTTATTCCCAGTATGTTTCATATGCTTCCACAGACAGCTCCCCTATTCTGCCACTTCTCTCACAACAGTGTCATCTTCCTGTGTTTTCCCACATTACTCATACGTATTGGTTACTCTGCAGTAGTTCCTTCCACTTCCATCGCCTTCTACTGCTTACATGTGATAGGATATATATATTATCGCTGTGTGTACTTTTGAAAATGCTACTTTCCAAATGGTGCAAAGACAACAGCCAAGGGAGCAGTGAGAAGAAGATACTCACTAATAAGGCTGAGATGCGTTCAAGAACTTGGGTGGTCTTCTCAAGTAGTGAGAGTGGAAGAGATGTAAGCTTAGTTAAAAGAAAAAAAGATGATACATGAGGTCCTTATATAGTGAACTGATACTATTTGTATCTATGTATCATCTGAGTTTAAATAAAGTGAGAGCTAATTGCCATTGGTGCCCTATTGTGTCACCAATTGACAGGCATAGCCTCGTATTTCAAATAAGTGGAGCACTAGCTCTACTGCTCCACAATATGAGTCATATGGACTCATATGGAACAATCTAGAAAGAGTCTAGAATGTTAGATATCTAATGTTCATAGAAGGGTTATCAAAAATACAACCAATGAATCATGTAAAGCAAAATCAGGAAACACTAAGTATAAAATGTCAGATTTCCAACATATACTATAGTTCTTATTCTTGATCTTTGCAATACTAGTGTTGTATCTTGAACCACTCTTCGGATCCCTAAGAGTCTTTGCATGCTCTTGAGTTGCTCTGTACATTCCAAGGTCTTCCCCTTGAGAACCTCCTTCATTAACCTTTGGATGTCGGCCTTTCCCATTGTCATTACCTTTGGACTGAACACTGGCTACTCCTGCTGTTCTGGATCTTGTTCATGATGCTATATGTAATAGGTGGGTACACCATGTCAGCTTCTTGTATTTGGTACATTGCTGTTGTTGACAGTTTAATGCTAATCTATTGTGTTATTCTGCTTGTGATGGGTGTGAGTGGTGCTGGGGTTGGGTATGTGGCAATGGTGGTTCTCTGTGATTGCTAAGTTTGGAGTGTGAGCTGAACAACCTATACAATTGTGACAAGAATGGAACTATGTGTAGAGTATAAGTATATAAATCATAAGGTAATGAGGAAGAAAACATACCTCAGTGGTCGTCATGTATGTGGTAGAATGCTGAGGTGTGGATAACAAACAACATGACAACAAATATACGATTGTGATCATGTGATGACTCTATGAATGCTGGGATGAATGTGAAGGTGATAATGATACAACACAAACATACCCCCTCAACAAGCCAGGAGTCCAAGGGCAAGATGGAAGCCAAGAAATACAGCATGAGACAATGGCTTGGTAAGAACGTCTGCAGTGTTACGATGAGAAGGAATCCAGATCAAAGAGAAAGAACTGCTATCAAGGTGCTCCCAAATGAAGTGATAATGGATGTTAATGTGTTTTGAACATTAATGAAACTTTGCAGCAGAAGACAAAGCAATCACACTGGTATTGTTGAGATAAATGAAGACAGGCAAGTCCAAGGGAACAGACAGCTCGCCAAAGAGGCGCTGCAACCAGAGGCCCTTCTAAATGATGTGTGTAGCCACCATATACTCAGCCTCAGTTGAAGACAAGGCCACAGTTGCCTGCTTTTTGGAGATGTGAGAAATGAGACCACCACCATAAAACCAAGCATAGCTGGTCATAGAGCAGCATCCCTCCTCATTTGCCCAACTGGCATCCACATAGGCATGAAGTACAGCCCCTGGTTGTGAGCCATACTCAAGACGCAGATTGATGGTCCCCACAAGATAGTGCAAAACCCAGTGAGCAGCAGCAAAATGAGTGGGCACCAGTAAAGCATTGTGCTGGGCAAAGGTGTTGACAATGTAGGAGATGTCCAGGTGAGCATTGATGAACAAGTAAATAAGTTCACCAATGATCTTGAGGTAGGCAGAATGAAGGTCTGGAATGTCAGGATACTTGAGAGAGAGGTCACCAAGAGGGAACTTCAGGTTAGCAGGAAGGCCAACCAGATTGCAGTCAGCAAGTCCATACTTCTGCAATAGGAAGGTGATATACTTGGACTGATACAGCCAAACCCTATGTGCCACCTGATCCTGTTCAAACTCAACCCTGAGATACTTGGTAACAGGTCCAAGATCCTTGATGCTGAAGCAAGCAATAATGCACATCTTCATCTCTTTAAGAAACAGATGAGAGTTGCAGATGGCCATACTGTCATCAACATGCCAAATGATGAAACAGCAAACACAGATGAGGTCAGAGGCAAGCTTTAGGCCATTGAAGAAGAAAAGAGCATGGTTGGAATGGGTGTGAACAAAGCCTAGGTTAGTCATGATGGCTTGAACCTGCTTGTACTATTCCAATGCAAACTGCTTAAGATCATATATGTATTGAGCAGAGCATCTTCCAGACCATAATGTGCCAGTCCTCTTTCTCGAAGCCCTTTGGTTGACACATATAAATATCTTCCTTCAGGACACCCCAAAGAAAGGCCTGTTTTGCATCAAAGGTGTTGATCTTCCAATCTTCCTGACAAGTCAAGGAAATAAGAAGATGAATAGAAGTGGGTTTGATGACTGGGGCAAAGGTTGTGCCATAATCAACACCAGGAACCTGGGAAAAGCCCTGTGCTACCAAGCAAGCCTTGTAGACAAAGCCTCCTTTGTTGTCCTCTTTAAATTCCAGGACCCATTGACATCCAATGGCTTTGTGACCCATAGGCAAGGTAGTGACATTGTACACAGCCATGTCCTTCATGGTCTGCAGCTCCACCCACATGGCAGCCAGCCAGAGGTCATGATCTGGCCAACAAACTGCCTCATCATAGGTAGTGGGAGGAACAGACATATTGTACCCTGCAACAAATGGGTCTTGGTGGTGATCACTGTGAATTGTAATGTGAGCCTGCTCCTTGATGATAGCATTGGCAACAATGGCTGGGATCTCAGCATTAGGTTCAGTGTCCTGCAACTTGTTGATGTCTTCAAGGGTGATGCCTGGACTAGGTACTCTTTTTGTATAGTCCCCCTCTGCAATGGCAGTATGTCACTTCTGAAGGACATGCAGCCTTGATCTGGTGGCCTTCAAAGCAGCATGGTAAGCAATGCCCTTTGGTATGAGTGTCTGAGTATGGTTTGAATGACAAGGCCCTAACCCAATCGAAGCTATGACAGCAGTGGGAGAAGCAGCTGGAGCAGAAGCAGCCGAAGTAGTGGGGGAAGACAAATAAGAGAAGGGCAGGGTGAAATCATCATCAGAATCATCCAAGTCAGATACCAAAAGGCTGTGCATATTCTCATCAAACTTAACATCACAAGCAACAAAGAAAGCACTGAAAGAGGTATTATGCACACAATAACCCTTGGTCCCTAGTAGGTACCCAATAAACACTGCTGTAGGGATCCTGAGCTCCCTATGTATGGAATCATATGTTCCCCCAAGTCCTAGGATTACTTACATTTGCCTGTCTCTGCTTTCTAATCATCTGGTCTGTCCTGCTGACCATCCAGCCCATCCGGTTGTACCATTCGGTCTGCCTGGAACCTACTATCCAGTCACAGGATACGTCATGGCCATCCAGAATGTCCACATCTGTCCATATGTGTCCTTTGTCCTTTGTTTATGTGCCTAGGCTTGTCAGTGAGTGCTTCCCTACTATCTTTTTCTTAGCTTCCATTATACCATGTTTGTGCTACTACTCAAAATGGACTTACTCCATTTGCGACTACTATACTTTCCTTTATCCTTGATGTTTTGTTGGTTGCTACGGACTCCATTAGCATGTGAAACTTGCTTAGAGTCTCAGGTATGCCCAGACTATAAAAGGGTGTCTTATGCATTTGAAATCATCTTCCATTCTCCCTTTTATGATGGTCCTAAGCCTTCTGGACTCTCCTCTCTCTACCCAGCTTGTAGGCAAGAGATCCTACTGACATCAGCGACTTCACATATGACTATCTGCCCTAGTACTGGCCAGACCCCCATGGAAGAGTCCTACACTAGCCTCTAAAGCTTAAGGAGTGCATGGACAATGGGTGCGAGCTCACCCAGTTGGGGAATGACTCCTAAGCATCATTCTTCTACTTTTGTTCTCTTTTGCTACCCTTGGGATGAACCTTTTGTACCCTTCTACCTTAACCCTTGCTACTGACCAGGTCAGACTCCCCTTTTTATCCACCCGCAGGACCTAGGTGTTTTCTACACTGCATGGTGAGAGTAAGGACCAAATTTGGTCTGTAGTTCACTCGGAATATGAGCTCAACAACAGGACCCAAAGACCCTCAAGTGCAACAAGTCAGGCTTGCGACTGTTGATGAGCTCATAAGGTGTGACACCTGGAGGAAGTAAGGCAGATTTAGTCCTGTTCCAGAGGTATGCAGCTGTAAGAACCACCTTATCCCACAACTTGGTAGGGAGCTTAGTGGCTGAAATCATCACCAGAGCCTGGCCTGTAACGTGCAGATGGCACACTCAGCCTTGCCATTCTGCTGATGAGAATATGGGGCTGCCAACTGTTACTCGATACCCCCAGTCTGCAATGCCTTCATAAAAGCTGCCCCAAGGAATTCACCACTGTTGTCTGAGCGAAATGCCTTAACAGTGTGACTGGCATGATTTTCCCAATGGCACTGAACAATGGTCAAAGCCTCAAGTTCTTGATCCTTGGAGGCAAGCAGTTGAACGTTGACATGAGTATGGTCATCAAGGAATATGATGAAATATAGCTTGCCATGAGGAGTGCAGATAGGGAATGGACCACAGAGATCAAAGTGAATCAAGTCAAGCATGTGTAGTGCCTGAGAAGTAAGGCTGGGGGGATAAGACTTGCAAGGGTGCTTTGCCATAATGCAAGCTTCACAACATTGCAGTGCTATAGAGGAGTTGAAACAAACACTGGTAGTGACAAGAGGAAAACGCTGGATTACATCACCACCTGAATGACCCAACTGAGCATGCCAGAGATCCTTCAACAGAGGGACCTTCATGAAGGCAGACATTTCTGTCTAAGCAAGAGTAGTAAGCTCAGGGACATTGGAGGACAAAACCACCTCAGGCAAAATGAAACGGACATTCAGATAGCAGAGGTTGTTGCATAGAGGAACATCACTGAAGAGAACACCCTTGTGAGAGAGTTGGCAATGAGCAAGAAAGGATACAGATGATCCCTTGAAAGTGTAGTCCCAACCTTTGTTGAGCATGTGGCCAACAGAAAGAAGATTTAACATAGCGCCTGGTGTATGAAGACAATCCTGGAGGGTGACACAATGCATGACACCATTAACAACAAGGTCAATAACACAAGTGCCCTGCCAAATGGTCAGAAGGGCATCCTGGTTGGCTGTCTTCACTGGCAGATAATCCTTAGGAGTAAAGTCAACAAAGTATGACCTATCTGTAACCAGGTGAGATGTGGTCCCAGAGTCCAAAATGGTGGCAAAAGGGAAAGGCATTGCAAGGTGGCTGAGCTCTGTGAAATCATCAAGTTCAATGATTACAGCACAGGAAAGCTCATGCTTGTGAGTTGAAGGAAACACAGATGGAGAGGTCATCACAGAAGACAAAAACAAAGGTGTGATGGCAGTAGCCTCCACTGAGCCTTTCACAGCAACCTTGTTCCTCAGCCAAGGAGGAGCCTTATTCTCCATGCCACCACCAGACCAATAGCAGTGTGCCTAGTTGTGTGTTAATGCATGGGGCTTATTAGCACACAAAGAATTGTCACACTTGACACCCTTGGGGTTGTTCCTGTAAATACAAGCACTGGTCCCAGGATTGAGTTTCTTGGGCCTAGATGAGACAGCAACATTGGCATATTCAGAACCAGGGTGTTACAATAGACCCAGAGGAGGCTAGTGTAGTCCTAAGAAACCTGGAGTGCAGGGAATGGAGGGACAAGGGTCCTAGGAAAGTCCTAGTGATGTTTGTCTGTTGTAATATGCAGGAAGATATAGTATCCTCAGGGGTGCCAAGGTACCAAGAAGCAAAGGGATATTGTGCAATAATGACAGTCGAAGCAATACAGAAGCCACTTGATAGTAGGCTTAGGACTAAAAGAGGATGAGACCCTAGCATGGCTAAAGGACAGGACAAGAGGGCTTGGATTCCAGGTGGTAGTTTAGGAAAGACAAGCATGAGAAGTAATTGTACATAAAAGGTGAGTTTATATATAAAGTGGAAATGAAGGTTACATAAGCAGGAACGGAAGGTCAGAGAATGTTGTGGAACATTCATGACAAAGTGTCTATGATAATTGATAAGCATGAGTGAATAGGAAGAGGCCAGTTACCAGACAAGTGGTTACTGGATGATAAAGGAAATGGGTATCATTATAACCAGCTGAAAGGAAATGAGTGTCCAACATATTGCTGGGATAGGCTAAGTAGTACATGGAAGATAAGCATAAAAGGAGAAAGAAAGAATTGTAACACAGGGCCAGCTAGTTTGCAATGGCCAGCAATGGCATTGGCCTTTTCAGCAAGAGATTTAACAGCATCTTCAAAGGTGAAAGAAGCAAAGGAAGGCATAGATGACTTGGTAGACACAGCAATGAGGGAGGAAGGCATTGAGGGGAAAGAAGGCAGAATGCCAGACAACTTTCCAAGAGTAAGCTTGCAGAAGATCTCTGTTATGTGTAATGTTGCAAGCAAGATCCAGGACAACAGGAGTAGCTGACATCCAATCCAAAGGTAATGATGTTGGGGAGGACAATGTTTGAAAGTAGATGAGGGAGATTTTCAAGGGGAGGGCCTTGGAACACACAGAGCGACTTGAGAGTGTGCAGCAATTTGAGAGTGTGCAATAACTCTTAGAGATCCAGGGGTTGGTTCAAGATACAACACTAGTATTGCACAGATCAAGAATGAAGATCATAGTATATGCAGCAGCAGTATATGTACCCAAGTGTATGTATGTGGTAGAACATGATGGAAGCAGATTGAGCTACTGCAGAGTAACCAATATGTATGAGTAATATAAGAAGGTATGGGAAGACAATGCCATTGTGAGAGAAATGGTGAAACAGGGAGGCTGTTCATGGAAATGTATAGAACATAGAAGAAGCAAGTCCGGGGCCTTTACTGGTGGGAGTTAAAGGAACAGTTTAGGGCCAGAAGGCAGGGTAGAGGCACTGTTGGGTCAGTGATACGACAAATAGGTAGTGTTTCCAGCAGGGGCCGGGGTCAGAGTAGGCAAAGGAAAAGAGAAAAACAGAGGCGTGCAACAACACAACCATAACATTACCCCCTTCCAACAATTGAGTCCCTGGCTTGATCCTCCTGGTAAATCCTCTAAAGGCTATCTCCAGGGTGGACAAGTGATCAGTTATCTCCATAAATATTCTTGGCCTGATCTGCCAATAAGTGCTTGAATGGACAGTCAATGAGTATATGCCCAAATTGAGTGCAGCATGAGCATGGGAGACCAGGACAAAACCTGGTGCTATGTCCCCAGTGACTGCAAACATTGCATTGGACACAGAGACAATTAGATTGAGCATGGCCTGGGGTGGATATGTGACAGTGAGGGCAGGAATAATGAGGGTAGTCCTCACGATAGTGATCCAAAGTGTGACACTGAAAGCACTCAGTTAACACGGAGGCAGGTGGGCAGATAAGGGCCAAAGGAACTACCTGGGTGGGAGAGGAGAATACATTGCCTGCTTTAGTATGAGCCATCCAGGTGTGGATTGTCCAGATAGTGGGGTTGTTGTGGCAGCTTCTGTCAAAGGGATCAATGGTGGGGGGGTCTACTGTGGTAGAGGTTTCAAATGGAACAGGTGATGAGATGCAGTCAATGAGTGCCATGGGAGGAGGAGGAATGGAGATGGAGGAGGAATCAGTGGGAGCAGTGAAGACAGGAGTGGGGATGGGGAGGGGTGGTAGTGAGGGAGTAAGCGTGGAGTGTACATAACAGATGTGTTCCTCAGGAGACATGCATAAAAAGATGCAGCAAAAGGTGGTGTAAATACCGCAGGCGGGAATCTGTTCTATAAAATTGGCAAAACCATGAAGGTGTAGCAGTGTGAGGATACGAGTGGGGGCATTGTTGATGAGGAGATGCATGGGGGCTCTGAAGGCTGTGGGAAGGTCGCTTGGGGCAGCTTGTCCATGGTATACCTGGGTAGTGGATATGTTTAGAAAGAGGCATACCAGTTCCTGGGAGACTTCATCAAGCATGAACAGGGGTAGATGTTCAACAATGCTGAGGAAGTGACTGTTGGTGAGTACTGTGGTGTATAGGAGGTGTGTTACAATTTTTTCTTTCTTTCTTATTACACTTGTCATCTGTGTACTACTTAGCCTGTTCCAGCGACACGTTGGATGCTCATCTCTTTCAGCCAGTTACTATGATACCCATGTCCCCTATCATCCTATAGCCATTTGCCTGGTAACCGGTCTCTTTCTATTTGCTCTTACCTATCTCTTATCTCCAACACTTTGTCATGAATGTTCCACTATGTTCCATGACCTTCCACTTCTGCTTATGTCATCCTCACTTCCTCTTCATATATAAACCAGTCTTCCTCGTATTATAGTTTCTCATGCTTGTCTTTCTTGTATTTCCACCTGAATCCAAGCACCCCTTTGCCCCATTTCTAAGTCGCACTTAGGCCTTGTTTCTTCTAAGTCCCGGGTCTACTTCTGAGTGACCTCTGTGTTGCTTCAACCATCGTCATTGTGCAACACCTCTTCATCCCTTGAGTCTTTGGCACCCCCAAGGATTATCTTGTCTCCTTGCATATCACAACAGATGCCTGTCACTAGGAAATCCCTAGGACCTCTTGCCCCTTTGCTCCTCGCCTTCAGGTCTCATGAGACTATGTTTGCCCCTCCCCGGGTCAAGTGTAACAAGGTGTAAAAAGCAGACTGGCAAGTGGGCTGGGAAGATGGAGTAAAGGCGGATGGGCAAGGCAAGGTGAGATGAGTTGGAAGAGGCAAAGGAAGAAGAAGACATAGCAAATTGGCATGTACAGGGGGGGAAGTTAAAGGGTATGTCTAAAACAGGTTCCAGGAGAGCTTATAAGCTGACAGGATGTCAGGGGTGTGGCGGAGGTTGGATTTGGGTTCCCAGGTATTTTCCGACAATAGATAGCCTTTTCATGTGGTTAGGTACTTGCAGCGTCCCGGTGTGCCCTGATGAGACACAATCTTGTCAACTTTGTACTCTTCTTCTGATCCAACTAGGTCCAGTGGTGAGTGGAAGAAGTTCGGGCTGAATGTGGGAGTTTCGTGATAGGGAGATAAAAGGGAGGCGTGGAAGATGTCATGTATTTTCCAGGTGGGCAGTAGCTTGAGGTGGTACACAAGTGGTGATAGTACCTGAGTGATTTCAAAGGGGCCCAGATGTTTGGGGGTGAGTTTCCAGGATGGGTAATCAATGTGGAGATTGGAGGCCTCTAACCAGACCTTATTTCTGACCTTCCAGGGGGGAGAAGCATCGGATGGTATGTTCTGTCATGATCTGATGGGCAGAGTCATGTGCAGCCAGTGCTTCATCATGGGCTTTGTCAAGAAGGGTGAGATACTTTTCCAGGGCAGGGAGGAAGATCTTCCTGAGTGGAGGATAGGAGCAGGGTTCATAGCCAAGGAGGAGGGAGAATGGGGAGACTTTGGTGGAGCTGTGGGGCATGGAATTATGATGGAATTCAGTGGTGGTAAGAAGATCCAGCCATAATGTGGGGTTATTCCTATAGAAGATTTGTAGATAAGTTTTGACCTCCTGATTGATCTGTTCTGTTTGGCCATCAGTTTGCGGGTGATAGGTGATAGAGAGGCAAACATTATAATGAAGGAGATGGGTGAGTTCTTTGGTGAATGCAAAGGCAAACTGAGGGCCACAGTTGGAGATAATGGAGTTGTGGAGTCTGAACCATTTGAAGACATGAAGGAAAAAAAAGGGTGGCTACTCCTTGGGCATTGATAGTCTTAGAGCAAGGGCATAAAATTACTCCCTTTGAAAGACCTTGGTTGACCACGACCAACAAGGAATCATGTCCTTTAGCTGGAGGAAGGTCTGTGATAAGGTCCATAGACAGCTGTTTGAATGGGAGGGTGGTGGTAGAGGTGATGGGAGATAGGGGTGGGACAGTGGGGTGGGTATTGGTCTTGGAAAATTGGCAAATGGTGCAGTTGGCGACAAAGGAGTTGACAAAGGTAGCTAGTCCTGGCCACCAATAGTCGCATTTGATGAGGGTCTTGGTGTGAAAGCGGCCTGCATGGCCCATGATGGGGGAATTGTGGAGTGCATGTAAAAGGGCAGAGCAGTTGGTAGGGGGAATGTACATATGCCCCTTGTAATACAGATGTCCAGCATCGAAAGTCCAGTCCTCAAGGGCTGAGCAAGGAAAGAGGGGGGAGCCATCTTGGACATTTTGAATGGCCTTGAGTACAAGGGGGTCAGACAAGGAGGACGATTGTATATGGTGGGTGAGGGTGAGGTCAAGTTTGTGGATAATGACAGGGTCAGGGACTATGGAGGCATTGGTGTTGTCAGAGAAGGTGTTGATGAGGTCTTTCTGGGAGAGAGCATCAGCTGGTCCCATCTTGGTACCTGGCAGGACATGCCAAATGATGTCAAAGTCCTGTAGGAAAAGTGACCAGTGGGCTTGCCAGCAAGAGAGTTTCCAAGGATCCTTGACATAGGACAGGTTCTTGTGGTCAGTGATGATTGTGACCAGATGGGCAGTACCTTGCAGGTATTGGTGCCATTCTGCAAGGGCAAGGATGACAGCAAGGAGTTCTCGGTTGTAGATGTTGTAGTTGCATTCAGCAGAGCCAAAGGTTTGGGAGAAGTATGCGCAGGGGTGGGAATCTCCATTGATGTCAGTTTGCATTAGGACAGTGCTGGCAGCAATGAGGGAGGCATCAGACATGATGGAGAATGGTTTGGCAATGTTGGGTATAAGGAGGACAGGAGCGGAGGAGAAGATCCTCTTCAGCTGGTCAAAGGTGCATTGCTAGAAGCCTGTCCAGGCCCAGGACTTGTTCTTCCGGGTGAGGAGGTTTAGGGGGGCAACAATGTTGGAGAAGTCTGGTATGAACTTCCGGTAGAAGTTGGCAAAGTCCAAAAAGGAGCAGATGGCTTTGACAGAGGAAGGGGGCTTCCAGTCTTGAATGGCCTTCAACTTGGTGAGATCCATCTTGATCTTGCCTTGACTGATGACAAGACCAAGGTACTTCATGCAAGGGATGTCAAAGGAACATTTAGAGAGTTTCAGGGAGAGTTTGTGCTCACAAAGGTGCTGTAAAACATGGTGGGTCTGTTCATGATGGAGGGTCACATTGTCCTTGGTGTGGATACCCAGGTCATCCATATAGATCTTAAGCCACTTTTCTTCAACCATATTGGCAAAAATGTCATTCATGAAGGCCTGGAAAGTGGGAGGGGTGTTGTTGAAGCCAAAGAACATGACAGTACGTTCAAAGAGTCTGAGTGGTGTGATAAACGTGGTCTTTCATTGATCTTTCTTGTGGATGCGGATGCTGTTGTAACTCCAACAAATGTCAAACTTGATGAAGAGCATGGATTCCTTTATGTCATTAATGAGCTTAGGGATGAGGGGAAGTGGGTAGGCGTTTCAAATGGTGTGGGAGTTCAGGTATTGATAATCCTGGTAGGGATAAAAGGTTCTGTCCTTCTTGGGGATGAAAAAGAACAGTGAGGCTTGGGGGAATTTAGATGGGATGATTTACCCAGTCTTCAGATGTTCTTTTATGAAGGCTTTACAGGCCTTGTGTTCAGCAGGGTTCAAGAGATATACTTTAGTGATCTTTAGGATGAAGGAAGGCTTGAGTTCAATGATATGGTCATAGGAACAATAAGGGGGAAGTTTCTCATGAGTCTTTTCTGAGAAGACATCAGCAAAGTCCTTGCACCAGTCTGGAACTTCCTGTTCCTTAGGTGTGGTCTCCTGGGCAAGCTGTGTAGAGATGGTGATCTTGTTGATGTCTTCAGATGGGGCATAGCAAGAGTCATAAAGCTCTGAGATTTCCTGGTCAACATCCAATCCAAGACATCATACTAGGTAACGTTGGTGGGTGTAGAGTTCATCATTGATGGGGTAGGGGTTGTAAGGGGGCATGATATGGTTGTTTGCCCAGTTGATGTGGGGGTTCCACTTCTGGAGCCATGGCATTCCGAGTATGATCCATTGGTGCCTGAGGCTTAGAACCATAAGTTCTTCTTTATCATCTGTGGAGGGGAATTTGAGACTAATCCAGGTCTTCCATTGGATTGTTCCCTTGGCATTGGTGGTGCCATCCGCATTATGTGTGATGATAGGGTGCAGTAGTCATTGCAGGGGAAAGTCAGCTTGGGTAAGAAGTCTGATGTCAATGAAGTTTCTGATGGCACCAGAATTAATA
Organism: Phylloporus cf. tubipes; assembly: GCA_038094315.1. Classification (NCBI taxonomy): domain Eukaryota; kingdom Fungi; phylum Basidiomycota; class Agaricomycetes; order Boletales; family Boletaceae; genus Phylloporus; species Phylloporus cf. tubipes. The sequence goes on from JBBPTZ010000095.1 coordinate 19,243, forward strand.
AGTGTGAAGGTGTTGACGATTTTTCCAAGGGCTTGTAGTTTGACAGGGATGAGGAGAGTTCATGTATTTGGCAAGGCTACTAGTACATTGGAAATGGATAGGGAAGGAGACATTGAGGCAGCTTCCTGAACTAAAAATCCTTGGTATAAATGGCAGCAATGAAGGTGTTTTCTTTAGGCATTTCCTTAAAGCAGACCTTGAGTACTTGGAGGACCTTGTCCCCATTCTTTCCTTGAGTCTTCAAGGTATTGACGTAGGTGTTAATGATGGAGGGGGTGGTGATGGGTGTGGCAGTTGTGGTGGGAGTGATAGGGGCTGGGGTGGTTTTGGTGTTGTGAATGTTCTGTGGGGGGTGGGGGGTGGGGGATGTGGGAGTGTGCAAAGAGGTGGGACATTGTCCAGCATTGTGGCCTTTCTTACAACAATGGAAGAAGAGGTTCTCTTTGATGCATCTCACTCATTCAGTGGAGGTGAGCTTATTGAGTTGAATGGTATTGATGTCCATGGCATTTGGGTCAGCAGTGGATCAATGGTGGGTGAACGAGGGGGGGGTACGTCCCTTGGAGATGGCATCCATGTGAGAGACTTGGGTGTGGAAAGCCTTGGCCTTGGCAATCCAATCAATAATGGTGGTGGGAGGTTTCTTGATTTCTAGGATGAGCAGGGAGATTTGAGAGTCAAGCCCTAGGGAAAAAAGATTGATGAGGGTTTCCTGGTCAGTTATGCCAGCCTTGGATGTGAGGTTCTGAAAGTCTGTGATAAATTTCTGGAAGCCATTGTCAGTGACACCTTTGGTGGTGCAAAAGAACTTTTGTCAGAGTTTGGTGAACTTGTAGCAGGCAGTAGCCTTGATATCATATGGGTAGAAGGTGGTCTGGAAGTTTGTGGCCAGCTTCTTGAAGGTTTTTTCAGGGGAGGCAAGGTGGGCATTGGCCATGAGGTCATACCACAGTTCAAAAAAGGATACGCCATGACCCTTACTTATCTTGTTCAGGATAGTTGTGACCTTCACTTCATCTGTGGCATAGAGTGAGGGGTTGATGGAAAAGTAGGCATGCATGGCCTTCATCCAACATATGGCATCAGCAGGTTTTCCTGAAAAGTTGGTGGGGAGGGCCGCTTTGAGTTCCAAGGTGGACATAAGGGGCAACTGGGGTGGGGTAACAGTGATTGGGCTGGGGGTATGAGGGGGCATTGATACGATGGGCGGTTGTGTGGACAGAGGGAGGCCTGTGGGTGGAGGTCTACGGTGATGGGGGATATACTTTGGAATAGGTGCCTTGGTTTTGTCATCTGACTGTGGAGGGTGAAAGTGAGAGGTTCTCAATGGGTGTGCTATGGTGATGAAGGTGGATTGGTCCTGCTCTGTGGATAGGAGGGACGGAGGGAGATTCTTGATCTTTTGTTATACATAACATTGTAAGCAAGATCCAGGACAACAGAAGTAGCCAACATCCAATCCAAAGGTAATGATGTTGGGGAGGACAATGTTCAAAGGTAGATGAGGGGGGTTCTCAAGGGGAGGGCCTTGGAACACATAGAGCAACTCAAGAGTGTGCAGTGACTCTTAGAGATCCAGGGGTTGGTTCAAGATACAACACTAGTATTGCACAGATCAAGAATGGAGATCATAGTACATGCAGCAGCAGTATATGTACCCAAGCATATGTAAGCAGTAGAACGTGATGAAAGCAGATTGAACTACTGTGGAGTGACCAATATGTATGAGTAATATAAGAAGGTATGGGAAGACAATGCCATTGTGAGAGAAATGGCAGAACAGGGAGGCTGTTTATGGAAATGTATAGAACATAGAAGAAGCAAGTCCAGGGCCCTTACTGGTGGGAGTTAAAGGAACAGTTTAGGGCTAAAAGGTGGGATAGAGGCACTGCCAGGTCAGTGATATGACAAATAGGTAATGTTTCCAGCAAGGGCCAGAGTTAAAGTAAGCAAAGAAAAAGAGGAAAACAGAGGCACACAACAACACAACTGTAACAAGGTCAAGAAATGAGATGAAGGTGCTGTTGGTTCAGTGATACAATCAATAAATAGTGTTCCCAATCAGAATTGGAATTGGAGTAAGAGAAAGAAAATAAGAATATGGACTGATACAACAGTACAACTGCAACAAAAACCAGTTAATAATCAAAATAGAGATCATAGCAGTGAAATAGCTTTTTAGCATGTTTTTGTTCTCAATTTTGGCAATTGTCACATTATTTAAAAATTGCTGAAAACATTTAGTAAGAAAAGATTTCCAGTAGGTAAACTTTCTTGTGTTTTCAAGGTTAGTTTTTTCTTTTGTGACCATCTTGGTAAAGATAAGCCAATAAATTACATCTTCAGTGATATTATGGTTTTAAAAGCTCTTCTTGAATTTTCCAAGAAATTCAATCCAAGTTCCAAGTAAGGTGATGATATCAGAAAGAACCAAACAGCACAAGATGGTTGCCCAGGTGAGGATAGAGTCTTTGGCCATGTAGGACAAGACAAAAGTTTTTTTTTTTGGCATTATCATTATAAATCTTTGTGTTTACAAAAAGATAAAATTAAATCATTTAAATTCATTGTTCAGATATGATGTTATAATAGACCTGGGTAGGAATTAATATAGTCTTGTATGAAGAACAAGATAACAAAAGTAATTCTAGGGCTTTTTTAGAGATTCAAATGGTGTTCATGACTATAAATTAAATTAATACAAGGTAATGTTTTGAAATGCCAAGAGGTTAAAGATGCAAAGTGTTATTGCACAATGAAAACAGTTGAAGCAATGTAGAGTTTATTTAGAAGTAAAACTAAAACTTAGATGAGAAAACCCTTAGTACAGCTAAAGGAACAAAAAAGTTCAAGGGGCATTTGTAGGGTTCTGCATGGGGTATGATCTTTGAATACCCATACCATACCCATAGGGTGGGTATGTTACTAGTATGCTGGGATAGTATTAGTAATACTATACAGTTGACTTGGACACAACCTAGAAGTTTTCAGGTCACATAGTAGTCCAGATCTCAATCTCAGCTCCTTCTATTCCCATCCTGCTTTTGATTTCCATCCCACATTCCATGTTAATGACAATCAGGAAACAAGTCCCTAAAATCACAGAGAAAGCTAAAGCTGCTCTCGACAGCAAGCAAGCCCCCAAAAAACAACCTAATGACCAGGAAAAAAACAAGATCACCTCTTTTGACCAATTCAAGACAAAATGCAGCAAGGTTACTAATTGTACTACTTTGAGTCATTCAAAGGATACAAATAACTCCATAGTGGTCTTCTCAGACACTGACTCTGTCATCAAAATCCCTCATGAGCCAATGACCCATGAGGAGGAACTTGGTTAGTAAATCTGACTGGCATATGTATTAACAGAATATATACTTACCACTGAGTTTATGGTGCAGTGGAGATGATGAAAGATTGGACATCACCAATTTATACCTTCTTTGAGCCAATATCTTAGATTATTAACCATGATGGGAATGCAATGCATGAGTTCAAGTGTAGCCAACATGGATGCAAGGCATCACCTATTTGCTGGTACTTGGATACTAAGAATGCTCAGTCCATGGGAAACATATGCAAGCATATATGCACATGTTGGAATGTCAAGGTAATGGATGCAGCTGACAAAAGCAAGTCAGCAGCAATAGCATGATCAAAGGTTATCAGGCCTTACCTATGCACCAGTTCCATCACCACAGCCTTTGAGCACCAAGGGAAAAGTAGAGTTACCTATCCACACCACCAGCATACTTGTGCTAAGACAAGAGCCAAGATCATCTGCTGGGTAATAGAGTCACTTCAACCCTATGAGATCATCAGGGACCAGGGTTTTCTATCTCTGATGAAAATGGGTTGACCAGAATATTATTTAACATTACTGGTGACAGTCTTGCAAGATGTTCAGTTGGTATTTACTTGCACTTCCAAACATGTGGTGAGAATGCTAAGGGTTAGTCATTTTGATATTTGTTGCAACAGTTATGAATGAGAATCTATAACAGGAGTACAGTGGCAAAATCAGCTTTATGACAAACAGTTGGACCTTACCAAATCACCACACATTCATTGCCTTTGCAGTTCATCTTGAACACAAAGAAGTGCCAATAATTTTCCCATTGGATATTATGGAGGTACTGAGGGTCCATTGATGTTTACATTGATCCTTCTCATATCCTGTCTAAAACTTAAATTAGTCTCATACTGGTCAGGAGCTCACAGCAGCATTTACACATATGCTAAAGGAATTCAGTATTGCCAATAAGGTACATTGAGCTTGGACACTTCAGTTGCATGAAATGACAGTGTCATAAATATTGAGCATTACCTGTGACAACATGTCAAACAATGATGCAATAATTGATAAGCTCATGGTGGCTGTGGATGCCTTTACTGGCTTGTCAAGTCACACTTGTTTTTTTTTTGCACATTGTCAATCTGGTTGCAAAGTCACTAATAAGGTTATTTGATCCAAAAACCAAGAAGTGGGCAGTAGAAAAGTCTGAGAAGAGCCTTAAAACTGTATTAGACAACCTAAGCAAAGGAATTGATGATGAAGAGAAGGCCATGGCAGATGAGTACAATAATGATGAAATGCTGGTTGACAGCAATGATGGCTGGGTAAACAAGTTAGAAGAAATAAGTCCTGACAAGCAGCATGAGCTCCAATGCATGCTTGTGCCAGTGAAGTTAGCACTCATTAAGATGAGGAAAACTTGCCATGTGTTCTACATCCCAACTCCTTCTAGTTGCATAAAATCGCATTCAAAATAATCCACTCCAGTATCATTCTTTTCCCAGCTTGGCAGAAAATCCTCAAGGACTTAAGATTGCCTATTACCTTGATGTCCTGGAATGTCATGACTTATTGGAACTCCACATTGGATTTACTGGGATATGTCTTGTATCACAGGCAGGTGGTGGACAGATTGACAGAGTGCTGGAATCTTCACCAATATGAGCTAAGTGGTAAGGAATAGGAGATCATGCAACAGCTATGCAACATCTTGAAGGTGGATTAGGATATTTATGCATGGCAAAGGGCTTATCTCAGCTTGCTGTGCCAGATTCTCAAGGATGCCATGTTGTACTTCTTGCAGTCAACACCCAACCTTATAGCCATCATCCTGGCCATGGACCACATTGACAACATATTCATGAAGTATGCATGGGACTGAAAATTCTCACTGGCAATACAAACCACTGTTCAATTGGCCAAGCAAACTCTCAACCAGTACTATTTGCTCACAGACAGCTCAGATGTCTATAGAATCACCATGGATATGTTTCATTCCTATTGATCTTCCTAACAATTCCAACAACTAGCACACTCAGTTTTGTACCCACACCACAAGCTAGCTCACTTCAAGCATGCAGGTTGGCAGCCAGACTGGATTGAGACTGCTGAACAGCTTGTGCATGACAAGTTCAAACAATCCTATTCATCTACACAGTTCATGGTTACATTCAAAGCTTCCAATAAGTCCATGGACCAGTGGCTGGAATAGGTAAGCCATTTCAATTAGTATCTACCCACTAATGTGTTCTTACAACAGACTGGAAACATATTTGATGACTTACCCTGCCTCACTCCTCCTAAGTAGCCAATATCAGGTCCAAGCTTAACTGGTACCTTTCAACTAAAGTGGAACATGTGTCTGACCTGATTCAATGATGGTGTTACAGTTATTCTATTACACATGTCCATATTTCTTTTCTTTTTCACCTACTCTGACCCTGACCCTTGTTAGAAGCACTATCTCTTTGTTATATCACTGACCCAGCAGTATATTTACCCCATCTTCTGGCCCCCAGCCATTCCTTTGAATTCTACCAGAAGGGGCTCCAGACTTTATTCTTGACTGTCATATATGTTTCTATCAAACAGCCTTTTCTTTCACTGCTTCTTTCACAACAGCATAATCTTTCTATCTTCTCTCATGTTACTCATATGTATGTGTTAACCACAGTGCTTCCATGCAATTCCATCACATTCTGTCACTTACATACAGGTCAAGTATATATACTCCTGCTGCCTGTAGATTAGTTCTTATTCTTGATTTTTGCAATACTAGTGTAGTATCTTGAACCACCTCCTGGACCTCTCTAAGTCACTGTGCACTTCCGAGTCACTCTGTTAGTGCCAAGGCATACTCCCTTGTGCACATTCTTCACTCCTCTTCACCCCATGAATTGAATGTCAGCCACTCCTGTCATTTTAAATCACTTTGTCTATGCTATATGTAACAGGTGGTGTGAGAGGTGATTCACATACCCTTAGTTGGCACAGATGGCTCTTGATTACCTAACTATCCCCAGTATGTTTGGGCTTGATTAAATTGAGTCTATATTACTGACACTGTATTTAGCTATGTCTGTTGACATACATAGAACAGCTATTCAGCTGTGACTGCCTTTTTTTTTCATATGTCTGATCTCACCTGTCAGCATAGTCCACCTGCACAGTTCTTTGTCTCAGGCTATAGGACCCACTCAAACTCATCAAGGCTGAAAACTTGGGTAAAGTTCCAAAGTTGGAGAAGGTTCATGAGAAAAAGGAGCTAGGAGAGGGATGGGATGCTATAGATACTAATGTCAAATAGTTTGTGTGCCTGTACACCAAGAGTCAATTTGCCAACCTTGCTGGTCACTCACCTGGTGGATATACCTGTGGATCAATAATTTTTAACCCATGTATATATCCATACTCATGGTGTGGGTATGGGTTTTTGGTGGATATGGTATGACCTGTGGTACCCAGGGGTATACCCATGCAGAACCCTAGACATTTGGATACAGGTGAAAGTATGAAAAAGACAAGCATGAGAAACTACTATAAAAACAAGGCAAATTTATGTTTTTAATGAAAATAAAAATGATATGAGCAAAAGGAAGATTATGGAATATTGAAGAACATTGATGATTAAGTGTGAGAAAAATAACAAGATAAGCACAAGTGAATGAAAAAAAACTGATTACTAGGCAAGTGGGTATTGAAAGATAAAGATAATCTGGTATTATAGTAATTGGTTGAAGTTGAAAAGCATCCAATGCATTTCTGGTGTTATGCTTGGCCTGAATAGGAATGAGCATAGATTCAAGATAAATGTTGATAATGTTGGCTAGAAGCATAGGCTTAACTAGGATGCAATGAATCTAGAGATGCAGATCTAACTAGGGTAAGGGAGTAGGATTGACTGAGGGAGGTGAAGAAAAGAGTTAGGAGTGAGGCTAGCCAAATGACCAAATGAATTGAAAGTTATGAAACTACAAGTAGATTGCTAGGCAAACCCAAGTAGAACTAGCTTAGCATTATATGTGTATGTAACCAGTATTTAAGTGAAGGGGAATGCATATGGACCAAGGATAAAAAAGGAAGCCATCATCAAGATAGGCATGGAATGTCATTGAAGAAAGATGACTAAGAAATGAAAGAGAATAGCCATTGGTGGAAGGGAAACAATAATGAACAAGTGATGAATAATTGGCTGATGGGTAGAAAGGTGAGTCATTATAGGTAAAGAGAAATGATAGTTCATAAGAACAAAGAAGAAGTAGGAGTGAATCATAATAGCTGGGATATGCAAAAATAAAATGTATATGAGATAAAGGGGGAAAAAATTGTAACAGATGACATACTGTAATTGCTGTTATAATATTTAGAAATTCTAAAACAAAAGTCAGTGAGTTTTATATGGGAATCTTAGGTGAGAAAGAATGTGGAGGTAATGAAACAAGTCTAAAGAATAGGAAAAGAGTGCTAAAGAATATATTAGCTAGATTGGTGGATGATAGGGATAAAATAAAAAAGAGCCATTGAAATAAATTAAGCATATTTTTTTGTTCTTGATGGAAGGAAAGTTCCTAGTTTAAGTCTGGATATACTAGCACATTTTTCAGATCTTTTTCTAAGCAATTCTCTTTGAGCTTCTCATTTTTGTTTTTGCTTATCTTGCTTGATTTTTTAGATAACTTTTTCTAATGTTATATCTTTTTATAAGTGTTCTTCCAAAGTGGTGTTGTCCCCTATGACATTTGAAAACACATGGCTTAGCATAACACTCTCACTATTGCCTAGTTTCTCATGTTCATATTTATCCTTCTTCTCTTTATAACTCTATTTTTTTCCATTAATTTTTATTACTCTATGAAACTTGATATTATGCTACATATTGACATAAAGCTTATGTTTACCATTATCATCCCTTAATGTACTAAAGATTATTTTACCATCAAGGGAATATTGGAATTAATTATCATGTTAGTTTGAAACAAAAAGCCTTGAATCTTCATAAGGTGGATTTAATTACAAATAAACATACTACAATATTGTGAAAATACTATATATAAAGACTATCAAGAGAATATAAAATTAAAGATCCAAAAATAAAGAAAAACTAATTTATAACTATAATTAAAGGTGAATCTGTTAAACTCGGATCCTCCTGGGGGGAAGTCCGGAGTTTCGGAGTGTCAGAGGTACCGAGGGGTACAGAGCGAGTCGGAGAGGGGCGAGGACTCTTGGCGCAGGACTTATGTGTCGCACCCTTGTACTCGCGGTCCTCGGAGTCGGAGGTCAGAGAGGAGAGTCTTAAGAACTCAAGTGCGGGAGGAACAGGAGGAAGTTAATTCGATATTCGAACTGAAGTATCTACAGCGAATTACAGGGTTTATATACTCCGGAGTAACACCGGATTTCTAAGCCGGAACGGACTATTACCGGAGTATTGGAAATATTGGTAATACGGAACTAAAGACTGAGTAAGACGGAAGGGAGATGTACCGGAATACCGGAGCTGTGCTTCGCACAGCTCCCGGAGGAGAACAAGAGGCAGAACTAGTACAAACGGAGTAAGTGAGAACAAGGATATACATATGGGTAACAGGAATGGTCCGAGGGTCAGGTGACCAGAGGATAGGGGAGATAACACCGGAGTTGGTGTGGAGTTGAGGGGGGGAGACCGGAGTTGGACTTGTAAAAAGCGGCATATGACAGAATCTATATAAGTCATAGAATGCCTGAATAGAAGTCTATTAGTAAAGCAAGTAAAGACTATATATCTACCAGTGGTAACTGGTGCACTAAAATGAGCCAAAATGCTAGAAAGTATAGCTAGAATTTGACCAGATCTAACTGGAACTTTAATATCTAATTAAAGAATACAAAGTTCTCCATTCTCTCAATCAACTACAGTAAAAAGAGCATACATTGGATGATCATTTTAGTTAATGTATACTATGCCTGAACCTTCTTCTTTTATAGCTACTTTTAAAAATGGCCCATCAAAGAAAGCATCAGGGTGTTGCATTTTTTCCTTGGCAAGCAATTTGTTGACTCTAAAAGAGACTCTAATATTTTTAATATCAATAATTTTAAACATTAAAAAAAACATTTGAAGTAATTGCCATTGTTCTGGAGCATTTGATTGATAGCCAAGATTGCCTTTTCAAATTGTTGAATAGTTTCCCTAGTCAAGTGGGGTTTTGAAGAGATCACCTTCCAAACACCCAGATAATAGACTGGACTATTTGATTTGATTTTGTCTTTGGCATTATTATACTGTTTAGCTTCTATATACAATAATTTTATTAGTAAATTAATTGAAATTTCTTCAAAACATACCTGATTGTGTCAATTCATTCCAAAGCCTAATAAAATGCTTTTGGACATCCTGGTTAATAATCTCATCCCATCTAATCAAAAGATTAGGAGAAAAGAATACTTAATTAGATAATTTTGAAAAAGGCATATTAGTCAAGGAAATAATAACTTTTCCCTTTTCACTAATAGACTCTAATTGGTTAGAATATTGGTTATCTCTAAACTGCTTAGGAATAGCTTTAGTGACTCTACTACTATTTTTTTTCCCAGTTAAAAAGTCTTCTGGAAAATACTTGATCACATAAGTTACTTTAAAATAAACATTAGAGTGTAT
>JBBPTZ010000095.1:29187-42995 GCA_038094315.1 Phylloporus cf. tubipes
GTTAAATCAAACAAAATAATTTATCTTTGGACTACTCTATTTTGATTTGAATCTTTGATGGATCTCTAAGGCTAATTCAATGATTTTGCTTTTCTTTCTGCTCTTTTCCCTTCTAATATCTTTTCTAGCCATGGCAAAATGAAAAATGAAAAAGAATAAAATAAGTATATAATGCAATAAAGGAGAGTAATACAATAAAAGAAAGAAAAATAAAAAAGAATAATCAAGAAGATCTAAGAAAACTATTCTAAAATTTATTGCTTTATATAATATATAGCCAAATACTGCCTTTTTGCCTTTGATACCCTTTTGAAGCCCAACTTGGCTAATGGAATTTGCTGAGCATTTTTTAACTAGTTTTTTTTAGTTACAGTGTAAATTATAAGACAAAGTTATATCTATCCTTTATATATGCTGCAAATACCACTTTTATGCTCTTTATAAGTCTTTCAAAGCATGGTTGGATAATTTCTTTTTCCAGATTGGTTGTAAAAAGATTGCCCAACTCTACCTGGAGCAGTAATCTATTTGCAAATCTGACATTGTTCTTGTCTCTGCTGCAAGTTTTAGTCTTAAGTCCACTTCTAAATACTTGAATGCTGCTAACAAGTGACTCATAGATAGTTTTAAATGGTGGAATATCCACATTGCTATTAAGTTCAAGTATAAGACCTTTCTTAAGCATTCTTTATTCCACTACAATACACCTTACCAACCAGTATCCTAGCTAGAAATCTGCTGATAACACTAATATAAAAAAGACTTCTTTAACAATTCATTTTTTTCAAAAGTTAGAATATATATAAATAAAATGTTGTTTGTTTCTATGATCTGAGTTTAAATAAGATGAGAGCTAAATGTGATTGGTGCCATATTGTATCACCAATTTATAAGCAAGTGATTTTTTTTTCCAATTGTGAAAAAAAAAATCCATATACTTGTAACAGTGCAATACTTTTGTATACTTGTATAAATGTTGGGCTATGCAGTTCAATGATCACAAACTCCCTTTTCAAGTGATTGCAAGTGATTTATTTGCCATTTACCAGAAACAGTTACATATTTCCAATAAATAGAGCAATAGGATCATTACTTTATAATGATGTTATGGATTATTCAAGAAAAGTGTGACACATAAAAGAACAAAAAAAAGTCTAGAATGTTGTTATTTACAAAAGATTGTTTAGTAAAGTGACCAATATTATTATAAAAAGCAAAGTCAGAAAATGCCATGTAAAATCATTAGATCTCCAATAGGCATAGTGTTATGATTGCTTCATATAATATAATATTTCTCATGCTTTATTTATTTTCTTGTCTTTAATTTTAATCTATTATTCAAATATTTAGTTATGCCAACCTACCCATATTTTCAAACTATAACATTATACTATATTCACTTGTTATAAGGCAAGTGGCCTATTTTCTATGAATATATGACTTTCTTTTATAGTAATTTACTGGATACTCTATTGAAAACAACATCCACCCATATATAAAAGTATATATATTCATTTCATATGAGATATATGTATGTTTTTCATTGTTGCACAATTTCTTTGTATTCCTTGTGTTTTCTATTTTAACTTTTTTATATTTTTCATTTTCATTACACACAACTTAATGGTAGTCTATTGAATATGACCAAACACATAAAAACATGGTAGAGTAGAATTTACTATAAGCCCAAAGTTGGCCTCTATCAAATTTCAATCAGGTTTTTTTGGAGTTTTCTCCTACTCCTGTCTACTTGATAACTTTTCCAATCTAAGCCATCTCATGACAATTTGTGAATGCTATATGTTTAGGATTATTTTATAGCCTAAAAAAGATTTAAAAAAACATAGTATGCATAAAAATATAATTAAATGAGAAACAAACTGTAATAAATAAGCATAAGATTGAAGAAAGTATGTATCTATAACAAATGAATATGCTACACTATGTAAAAAAGATATATGTAATGGGTGCATAGCATAGCTTGCCTTCAATCAAGTACCACTTCATCTTTAGCTGATCTCCAAATATTAAAATGGTGGTTCTTGTTTCTAGAATGTCCAATATTAAGATAAACTACTTGACTGCCAGAAGAGCAACATTTGTTTCAGAACATAGGAAAACAACTTCAAGTATCAAGAATTCATGTTGAAAATACTTTATAAATAGTTTTTATGCTAAATGGAAGTGATACCATAGTTGTAGCTTAGAAAGTGATATTATTGTAGCTTCACATAGAAGTCATACACCTTCCACCTTGAACCTTGAAAAAGTGATTCTGTAGAAAAGATTTGAACTAAGTGAGAACAAGATGATAGTAAATTAGTAGAATGAATGGCAGGTTTGAATTCCAACACTTAATATCAAAAGAGCATGTAAATCCTTGTATTAGTGACAGATAATATATCACCTGGGATATAAGTAGGTCTTAAATTACAACTTTACAATTTTTTCATTTGCCAAGTTTTAAAGCATGTAAAAAACTATGTGACATAAATAAGCTTCACTTAAACCAACATTATAATTGATTCTATTCTAAACTAAATAGCAATCATATTAAATATACTTATATAAAAAATATACATGTATTTCTTAATTATTTTATTTATAAATAGTTTGTTAATGGCTTTAACTTTATCATTTATAATATTCTAAATCTTTTGGGCACAGTTGGAGTTCAAAATCCATTGTGTAAATTATTTCATGTAAGATATTTACACTTTGGTTATTTCATAATGTAATGTTCAAAATACAAAAGTTGGAATTAGTGGTACTCAAACCAGTAGCTAAGCCAACTAGTTATTTATTAGTTGTTAATTAGTATGACAAAAATATATGGATTAAGTAGATCAAAAGTATAGATCTGACTTTGAATATTTGATGATAGCTTCAGCATAGCAAATTACCAAAAGAATATATTCTCACCTCTAGCATACTGCCATATTTGAACAATGCTCAACAATAATACTCTAAGTTTTATATTTAAACTTCACTTTAACTACTAAGCTATGTATTTCTAATAACAATTATTACAAATGCAACCCAACAAATTTAGTCCTTTTTTTCTTATCTTATCTTATCAGACACATGATGCTTATCTTGTTATAGTCAACCTGTAGATTATCTTTGGACTTTGCCCCTATGCTAGTTATAGCTCTTTTACATGCAAGGCTGCATTTTATCATTTTCAATATGTGGCCACTTGACTATGTGCTTCTATGCTACATGCCTTTCCTTTGATCCTGTTAAGTCTGGATTCTCCTGGATAAAGAGCTGGAGTTATATCAGGATGGAGATGCCAGATAGATATGAAGTTAATCAAAGAGTGGCAAAGACACTTGACATAGAATTTATATATTACTTCCTTGTATTTGCAGTTCTTAAGGGTCAAAAGATCAAAGAAGAGTCAAAAACTCAAGTGCAGGAAAAAAGAGAAGGAGGAAACTTTGTTGATATTCAAATTGCCAGACTACAACAAAAGTACAAGGTCTTTATACAATGAAGTAGCACTAGATTCATAAGGCAAAATAGAAGAAATCAGAGTATGAATAAGATGAAATGGAAGGAAATAAAGTATTAGGAATTATGAGTAATATAAAGGAAATCAGAGTATGGAAGGCATGAGCAAGGCAAAGAAAAATATTGGAATACTAGAACTATGCTAAGTACAGGTCTATTAGAGGAAAACAGATTGGAAGGCTAGTATAAATGAAGATAAGATAGAATGGAAACAAATAGGAGATGAAAGGCTATATAAAAAGGTCCAGAGGTCATGTGACTAGGAGAATCATTCAGAGTTTGCTTGAAGTTGGAACTGGAGTCTAGACTTGGACTTGGTTGGAAGATGGCATATGTATAACAGATTCATGCAATATTTTTATGGTATACTTTTATATTTCCATTCTTTTAATATATGCATTGCATACATATTATGCTTCTATCTCTTCTGATGCATGCATATGCTGCATGCTTATGCTTTTCTTCCATTTTATACAATCCTAAGGCTATTCTACTCATATTGATGCATGTGTAATATGCATTGCATGAACATATATGGTGGTGTATTTATAGATTAGATTCAAACACACATACATAATCTAATAGTATATAAATGGCCCAGTGCCAGCCAAAGGACTCCAGTTTCTTTTCTTGATTTTTTTCCTTTAACAAAGAGATCTCAGTTAAACTCTTCTTTTTTATTACTTTTGAGTAGTCTATAGCAACTATTTATGTAATTGTTTTAATAATAGTATAATCTCTAAGCAAGTATAATGCTTCTTGTTTTTGATTTAAACTCCACTTTAAATTATGCAAACATTAGAGATCTAGAGAATTTGAAACAACCATAAATATATAGTTTTAACAGGTTATCACAAATGGCATAGACTACAAAAAAAGAAGTTGAGAAGGCAAGAAGGGGAAAACTCCAAAATAACTTGACTAAAATTCAACAAAGGGCATTTTTAGGCTTAAATACTACTTTATAATATTTGTATATGTTTGAAATAGCAAGCATACTGCACAACATCCCATAAGGCATGTGTGATGGAAATGAGAGACATAAAGAGAGAGAATAGAAAACACAAGGCATATTATGTGCATACCATGAGAATATGGCAGCATGATATAAAATAGAAGAAAAGGCATATAATAATAAAAAACATAAGATATTTGTGTGGCAGTGGATACAGTCTAAATATACAATGTTATAGTTTGAGGATATCCAATTTGGTGTGGTCAAATGTTTGTGAAAATAAATAAAGGATAAGAGAAAGATAAACAAATCATGGAAAATGTTAAGTTATATAAAGTGATCACAACAGCATTACAGTTGAGCCTTGTCCAAATTTGGCAGTATGCTATGCTAGGAGATGAGAATATGTTTTTTTTGGTACTTGCTATGCTGTGGTTATTTGTCACAAACTGGTTCCCCACTGTCTTTAACTTTACAAGGGAGGGCATGTTCATTGAATGTCAACTGTGGGAAATTGGTTTGGAGATTCCTTGGAGTACATAGGAGTTCTATGGACTCCTGAGAAGGTACTGGGAGAATGAGGTTGGAGTTAGCATGGGATGGAGTTGAAGGGGATAGGAGTTGGCACTGAACTTATGTATTACACTCTCATGCACTGTCATGTCCTAATTTTGGAGTGGAGGTGCAAAGGTGGATTATAGGGGATGCAGGGATGATTCATAAGAACAGAAGTGTTGAAAGAGTAAGGGGGTGTGAACAGAGTCTGTCAAGCAGGAAGTTGTTACATGAAGCATAGGCAAAGGAGACTCAGAACAACAGGAGTAGCCAACATTCAATCCAAAGAGTGAAGATGAACAAAGAATGTGCACAAGGGAGTATGCCTTGGCACTAACAGAGTGACTCTGAAGTGCACAGCAACTTAGTGAGGTCTGAAGGGGTGGTTCAAGATACTATACTAGTATTGCAAAAATAGGAATGAAACTAGTACATGTGTGCCCAGTACTATACTAACTGGAGTACAAGAGAATGAGTATAAAAGTTAGCAAGGAATCTTGAGAAGAAGTTAGTGGGTAAAACAGTATAGTACTAGAGATACAAGTTGCTGTGGTGAAGGGTAGGGGACAAGTAGTATGTCACCTGGGGGGGGTAATGTAAGGTGACAATGAAGTCATGGGAATAAAGTGACAATGAAGAGATATGTACTTGAAGGGAAAGCAGTGATGCTGGGGGATCTATGCAAGCATGAATGTCCAGTAGTGCACCAGGAATAGAAAGAAGAACAGGAGGCAGCAGGAAAAGAAGAAAAATTATAACAGAAGTTGGGGGGGGGGGGGTGTTATAGTTGATATATGAACTGAGGGATTACAAGATGAAGTACATAACTTAATACTTTTGGAGTTGCACCAGATTTCTAAAATGGGGTGGAGTATTACTGAAGAGATGCAAATTGGTAATACAAAACAAGGGAGCTGAATAAGACAGAAGAGATATATACTGGAAGCTGGAGCAATGCAAGCACAGGCTTATTGGAGGGGGACAGAATGTGAAGCTAGTACAGAAGGGGTTAACATAAAATGGAGGTGGAAAATAAGAAAAGACAGAAGGAGATATGAAAAGGTCTGGAGGCTATGCATCAAGAGGGTGAGGGGAAAACACCTAGAGTTGGTGTGGAGTTGAGTTGGAAGTCTGGAGTTGGACTTGCTGAAACAGGATATGATATTATTACCAGATATTCAAAGTCAGATCCAGTCTCCACACTTTCAATCTAGATGTTCAAATCAAGCTATCGAAAATGTAAATATTTGACATAAATTAGCTAAGCTATATATATTTGATGTTGTATAAATAGCAATATAATATATTTTAGTCAATAAAAAAATATAGCAGGATATCCATAGGATATTAGTGATATTCCCATATGCCACAGGTAAAAATGCTGATGCAGTGCAAAACATTTGCTGAAAAAGAAAAGTACTTTACAGCAACACTAACTGTAGCTGCTTAACCAAAACATATAAAGGCATATTAATACTTGATGGTAACTGTTACAAACACAACATAACAGATAGATATATTTTTCTTCTTAATTTTATCTTATCTAATTTGACACATAACACATGACTTCCATCCTTGTCATGGTTGAACTCTTATTCCTTATTCCTTATTCCTTATTTTCTTATTTTCTTATTTTCTTATCTCTTATCCATGCCACAAGACTGTGCCTTATCTTTTATGTGCTTCTTGTTATGATTCACTCCTATTCTCTGACTCTTATAGACACTTATTTTCTTTTCTTCATATAATGACCCATTCCTCACCTATCAGCCAATTATTTATACTTGCTTAATCATCATACTCCATCTATCCAGTACCATTTCTCTCTCTTTCTTTGTCATTATTTTTTGACAATGTTTCATGTCATTCTTTTCCTATCTCAACAATAGTTTCCTTTTCTTCCTTGATCTATGCATGTTTTTCCTTTATATAAATACCATTTGCATGCACTGCTGTAATTTAAGCTAGTTTTATTTGGTCTTCCTCTGAAATATACTTGTAGTGTCCAAACTTCCAGTCTGTCTGGTTGCTAATCTGGCCTCACTCCCAATCAACATCATTTTTTCTATTATTACTATCTCATTGCCTCTTAAAAAAACCTAGTCAGACCTATAATTCTAGGTATCATTTTGCATCCTAGCCAGGCCTATGCCTCTGGCCAATATCATTTCTAGTTATTCAAATCCATACTTGCTCCTACCTAGGTCAAGCATAACACTTTTGATCTTCTCTACCTTATGTCTTCTTTTGATCCATGTAGCATCCTTATGGTACACTTCTATGCTTCTATCTTTTCTGATCCATGCATTGCACACATGCCATGCTTCTCTGTTTTAGATGCATGTACATACTACATGTTATGGTTATATATGAAAACATATTAATAGATCTGATATAAACATAAATGTACAATAGAGTAGTATATACATATGTAAAGGGCCCAGTGCTAGCCAGAGGATCTCAGTTTGTCCTCTTGGTTTCCCCCTTCAACAGAGAGCCAGTGTTATGGTTGTGTTGTTACACACCTCTGTTTTTCTCTTTTTCTTTGCTTACTCTAATCCTGGCCCCTGCTGGGAGTACTACCTATTTGTCATATTGCTGACCCAGTAGTGTCTCTATCCTGCTTTCTGGCCTGACGCCATTCCTTCCTCTCCTATCAGACCAGGCCCCAGGACTTCTCTTTGATTGTCATGTACATTTCCTATGGACAGCATTCTCTCCCAGCCATCTCTCTCATGACAGCCTCATATCCCCTTACCTTTTCACATTACTTAGCTGTATATGTCATCTGCAGTCATTCCATGCGAGTCTATCACACTCCACTGCTTATGTACAACATAGTATATATACCATAGCTGCTTGTACCATACTCTTCATTCTTGATCTGTGCAATACTAGTGTTACGGTCGTATTATTGTGTCAGTCCATTTTTCTCTTTTCCTTTGCTTACTCCGACCCCGGCCCCTGCTGGGAGCACTACCTTTTTGTTGTATTGCTGACCTGGCAGCTTCTTTATCCCACTTTCTGGCCTGACACCATTCCTTCGGATCTTACCAGAACAGGCCCCAGACTTCTTTCTTGATTATCTCGTACGTTCTATGGACAGCTCCTCTTCTCCGCCACTTCTCTCACAACGGCATCGTCTCTCTGCTACTTTCACACTGACTCATACGTATTTACAAATCCACAGTAGTTCTGTCCACTTCTTCAGACTTCTGTCACTTATGTACTATCGAGTACTTATACTGCTGCTGCCTGTACTTGTAGCTCTATTCTTGATCTGCGCAATCTAGTGTTGTATCTAGAACCAACCCCCAGGACTTCTCTGAGTTGCTGCACACTCCTGAAGTGCTCTGTAAGTTCCTAGGTGACTCCTTGCGAACTCCCCTCATTTACCTTTGACCCAACGGCCGCTTTGTCGTCCACCCCTTGATCGAACCTCGGCGACTCCGACGTTCCGGATCCTCTTTGCAATGCTATGCATAACAACTAGTGTCATATCTTGAATCAACCCCTGGATCTCTAAAAGTCTCTGTGCACTCTCAAGTTGCTCTGAGTATTCCAAGACCTTCCCCTTGCAAACCCTCCTCACTTACCTTTGGGCATCAACTCCCCTGTCATTGCTACCTTTGGATTGAACATCAGCCACTCCTGTTGTTCCAGATCTCGTTTGTGACGCTACATGTAACAGCCAGTTGTTACACTCTTCTTTTTGTTTGTTTGAGTAGCATATAGCAGACATTTTGTTTGTTGGGTTGTTTCAGTAACCATTTTATTACAAGTTCACACTTACATACTATTAACCCACTTGTCAAATATGTAAAGTTTATTCATATATGGCAAATTTTTCAAGATATTTGTACTATTTCTTATTTTTCTAATACTTGAGATAATGTACCAGAACAAAAATCTATGAAGTACAAATACACTCTATTTAACAAGTAAATTAATAGTAGGTATAGATTTATGGTGAAATGTTTACTATTAAGTGTTGATATGACACTGTATTTGGGTCAAGTAGTTAAATTCTCAATTAATATTATTATAAAGTGTTTTCTTTTTTCTGGGAAAATTTTGTGCTGTATCAGCACTATCATCTTAGTAATATTACTGATGTCCTATGGATATTATTGAAAACATGTTTACCTAACATATAACAAAAAATATCTAATAATAGGTCTTAAACTTTTTTTGATGTTTGGAACTAGAGGCATGAGTTATAGCCAATATTAGGCTTAAAGCTCTTACACATGAATCTTTACTAGAAATGTAGGTGAAGGAGCTCAATAAATATTTTCATAATTGATTGTTGATCATCCTTACTCCACTCCTAATGAATAATGGTGGAATGAGCAGGAGCTGGATGAAGAGATAGTTGAGCAGGAGCTGGATCCAAAGAAGAACTAGCAGGAGATTGAATACTGGTAAGAAGAAGACAATATGTAAAGTGTCAAATAGGATTTTGCTATGTTTTCAAAAATTGCTATGAAAATGATGGTAGTGATACATAATTGGCAGAACAGTTGTGTTAGTACTACAGTATTCAATGTAGCTTCTATATACTAATAACATGGCCTGCTATATACCACTATTAAGATTCTGACTTGAGTTCAACTTTTCTATACAATTCTATAGAAGAGGAGGAAGCCTATGGAGTCTACAAGTACTATGGATGCTATGGAGTACTCTAATATAACTAGCTTTTTTCCAGATAAGTATCAACACCACCTACTCATCTGCCTTTTGAATGGTGTTGAAACAAGCATTACCACACATTTTCAATGCACTTTTTGATCCATCTGCTTCACCTTCAACCCCATCCTTCAACCACTCATCACCACCAGCACCACCAGTGCCAGCAGCGCCAGTATTATAATGATAATGGAGACAAAAATAGAAATATGTTATGCTTGGCCTAGATAGGGACAAGTGTGAACTTGGAAGATGGAGGGCAATATTGACTAAAAGTGTAGGCTTGACTAGGATATAAAGATATACCTAGAGACATAGATCTGACTAGGTTCAAGAAGGATCTTAAAACTGGAGTATCAAGGGAAGGCTGAGATGATTGGGAGTAAGGCTAGCCAAGCAATTAGATGGACTGGAGATTTGAGATTGTAGAACTAGCTTAGTGTACATGGCAGGTGCAACCAGTATTTATATGAAAGGAAATACACATGGACCAAGATTAAAAAAGGAAACCATTGTTGAAATAGGAAAAGAACAATATGGAACATTGTTAAAGAAAAATGACTAACAGTGAGAAGGAAATGCTATTGGTAGGAAAAAATATGATGACATGTCAAGTGTGAGTAATCAGCAAATTAGTAAAAGGAATAAGTCATTGTGTAGAAAAGGAAATGAGTGTCCATGAGAGCAAGAGAAAATAGGGGTGAATCATAATAGAATACAGATAATGGAGACAATAATAATAACAGCATGGTGGCACCACCATTGAGACAATAATAACAACAATATAGTGGCACCACAAGTATAGTAAATATGGAACAACTCAAAATGCATAGTATTTACAGGTTGGCACTAGACATCTTAGATTGTTACATTTTGTCCTCTATTCCCTATGTTGTTCCCTTTCATCACTACCACTTTTCCTTTACAGACACTCCCTCTAACCCTTTTGAGTATCTATCTTGTCTCAGTAAGCTCATTGTTACTTTGATACCATTGCTCATACTTTGACTTGTATTTACCTATATGAGAAAGACCTCTTGACAACATTATACCATTTATACTTAGTCCTCACCATAGTTGCTTGTATTCTTTGCTTGTATCTTGTACTACTATCTAAATCCAAGTGCCCCCTTATTCTGATCCCTTAGCTATGCTAAGGCCTTGTCTTCACTTAATCCTAGGCCTACTATTGAGTGGCCTTTGTGTTGCTTCAACCATTATCATTGTGCAACACCTCTTAGCCCCTTTGTCTCTTGGCAGCCCCAAGGTCCCTATGTCTCACTTCATATTACAACAGATGTCCACTACTAGGAATTCCCTAGGATAACCTTCACCCCTTGTCCCTTGTCCCTTAGGTCCAATGAGACTATGCTAGCCCTTACCTGGTGCCATCATAATATAGACTGTAAGTAGTTGAGCAGATAGAAGTTGGGAAAAACTCTAGAAGAACCTGATTGAGGTTAAACAGAGGCTGTTTTAGGATTTAAATACTACTCTATAGTGTTTGTACATGTTTGGCATGATCAACATACTGCATGACATGCCATCAAGGCATGTGCAATAGACCTTTTTGTGACACTGTGACCACTGTAGCACACTGTACAGTGTCACACAGTGCCCACAAACTTAGTCCACTTTTGCTGATGTTGGTTCTCCTTGCAGATACGAATGTTGTTATATCCCCATTAGACATTGAACTTGGAGAAGAGAGTGGACTCCTTCATGTCATCAATGAGTTCTGGGATCAAGGGAAGCAGGTAAGTGTTGCAGATGGAGTTAAGATACTAGTAGTCCTGGCAGGGGTGAAGGGAGCCATCCTTCTTGGATACAAAGAAGAATAGAGAGGCTTGGGGGAATTTCAACAGGACAATCTGTCCAGTCTTCAGGTGTTCCTTGATGAAAGCCTTGCAGATAGGGAACAGCAGGGGTGTGGCACACCCATGTGGGTCATGGGTGCAGGTGTCATGCAGGTGTGGGTGCAAATGGCATTGCTGGACACCTATACCTGTATCCGCACTCATAACTGGGTGTTTGCCAAAAATGGCAATGGTTTGAAGTAGTGACCATCATGGCAACCACTACCACCACCACATATGCAATAAACAATGTACTAGCCACTGGACATAGATGACGACTGTTACAATAGGCCCGGGTGGGGACTAGCGTAGTCTTGAAGTACCTGAGGACCAAGCGAAAGCAAGGGGGCGAAGGGCGAAGTGTCCTAGGGAGTTCCTAGTAACGGACGACTGTTGCGATACGCAGGAAGTCGTGGGACCTCAGGGGCGTTGAGGCGACAAGGGACGAAGTGGTGTTGCGCAACGACGACGGTCGAAGCAACACAGAGGTCTATCAGAAGAAGACCTAAGACTTAGGAAGACAAGACCTTAGCACGGCTAAGGAGCAGGACAAGGGGCGCTTGGATTCAGGTGGATGTACAAGAAAGACAAGCGTGAGAAGTAAGAGTACATGGATGGCGGGTTTATATATGAAGGGAATAGAAGATGACATAAGCAAGGAAGAGAAAGTCATGGAACGTGATGGAACGTTCATGACAAAGCGTCTATGACAAAAGATAAGAGGAGCGAATGGAAAGAGACTGGTTAGCGTGCAAATGGCGATTGGAAGATAAGGGGTGCGGGTATCAGCAATAACCGGTCGAATGGAAAGAGCGTCCAATGTGTCGCTGGGAAGGGCTAAGAAGTACTAGGAGACGAGCATATATAAAGGGAGAAAAAGGAGGAATCGTAACAACGACAAGCACGAGGGCAACATGTCTGCATGCCACAATGCATCCCAGCCACTCTGGCCACTCCCCCACCATGTCAACAACAACAACACATCCTGTGCAACCCCCACTGTGTCATTGATGAAGGGAACACAGTGCATTGGCAGCAACTGCACCACTACCACCTCATTGTCACCAATGACAACATGTTCTAACAGCAAGGGCACAGTGACACAGTGCCCCAGCCCCTCCCTCACCGTGTTGACTACTACAACAACAATGCATTCCTGTCCCATTCACCCCCCCTCTGTGTCATTGTTGACGACATGCCCCACCCACCCCTTACCATGTTGTCAATGAGGATGGCGTGGCACAGTGGCAATGACCACACCACCACTACTGCCCCATTGTCCTCATCAACAATGATGATGTGTCCCCATCTCATCCACCCCCCACTGTTTGTTGTTGATAACAACAGGCCCCATCCACCCCCAACCATGTTGTCAATGAGAAGGGCATGGTGCAGTGGCAGCAACAACACCACCACTACTGCCCCATTGTCCTTGTTAACAACAATGATGCAATGTGTCCCTGTCTTGTCCACCCCCCAATATGTTGTTGTTGATTACAACATGCCCCATCCACCCCCAACTATGTTGTCAACAAGGACAGCACGGCACAATGGCAGCAACAATGCCACCACTACTGCTGTGTCATCCTCATCAACAACAATGATGTGTCCAGTCCAGCCCTCACTGTGTTGCTGATGACAACATAACACAGTGGCAGTGACCATGCCCACTACCACCATGTCATCGTTGTCATCAGTGACACATCTTGGCCAGCCCCCCTGACCAGTATTGCCACCAGCATGACAGGGGTGTGGTGAACAACGACAATGCATCCCTTGTGTTGTTGTCCATTGTATAAAACACCTAGGTCCTGTGGGTGAATAAAAAGGGGAGTCTGACCTGGTCAGTAGCAAGGGTTAAGGTGGAAGGGTACAAAAGGTTTGTCCCAAGGGTAGCAAAAGAGAACAAAAGTAGAAGAATGATGCTTAGGAGTCATTCCCCAACTGGGTGAGCTCACACCTGCTGTCTGTGCACTCCTCAAGCTTTAGAGGCTAGTGTAGGACTCTTCCACAGGGGTCTGGCCAGTACTAGGGTGGATAGTTGTATGCGAAGTCACTGATGTCAGTAGGATCTCTTGCCTACAAGCTGGGTAGAGAGAGGAGAGTCCAGAAGGCTTAGGACCATCGTAAAAGGGAGAATGGAAGATGATTTCAAATACATAAGACACCCTTTTATAGTCTGGGCATACCTGAGACTCTAAGCAAGTTTCACATGCTAATGGAGTCCGTAGCAA
>JBBPTZ010000096.1:0-47881 GCA_038094315.1 Phylloporus cf. tubipes
GTAAGGGATGGGGTAAATCGGAATTCACGCTCTTGGACGTCCTTACCATCCTGTCTGGTGTGACGCTCCAAGCCCTCGACCACTATCTGCATGGAAAAACTGGCGTGATTGCGCGATCAGCGACCATCAACGAGGAAGAACGCCCTCACTTCATAAAACCAGACATAGTCACGAAAATGTGGGTCACTGTCCAATCTGGGGTTACCACCGTTCGTGGCTCTTTTGCCCTCTGCATCACGCCCAAAGATGTGGATAATGCGGTGTTGGATTTCATCGGCAACTTCGACGAGGTTCATGTACTCGCCGCTGCCGGTAGGGCATTCAACCTGAAGATCATCCCCATAGTACTGGTAAAACCTTTGAAGGCTTTCGATGAGCAGGAAATTCACAGCGAGCCCTGGGCTGACCGTGAGTTTTTTTACCCAGGGTGTATTCAAGACCTTACAGATTGGACCACGCCAATTAGAGTTCCCACCAAACATCCCCGAGTGTGATTCGCCAGGCCAGTACCTGACTTCATGCCGTTCTCCATGGACATCCATCCCCCAAGGTTTATCCCTGTGCATCTTTGACAAACTAAATGATAATAGTCCATGAGATACTGAGAAATGTGGTCGCAACATGACGTACGACCGAATACCATATTCGCTCAAAAATTCGTCCTCATCTAGCATCTTCTCAAGGATGCGGACAAGTCTCTCCTTGCTGGCAAGCGCAAGTAGACGCCGTTCACCCTTACCCCCAACTATAAAGTACTGAGAAACCAAGAATAAGGTGAGGGCTGTCACATTACCCTTCATGTTCGCCATGTTCCGAGCCGAGACCTCGGGTCTGTGGTCGATAAACCACTCCATGCGCTTCTTGAAACCTGGGAATCGGCGAAGCACGGCGGGCTCGAGGACAAGTGTCGCATAAAGGGGAATGAGCCCAACGAGGCTGCGCACAGGCAGCTGGATCGAGTTTCCAGGTCCGAACTGAATGACATCATAATACATTCCGTCATCCTCGTTCCAGAGGCTCAGCTCGTTATCTCCTGACATATATGTCATGGCATCAGAGATGAAGATGAAGTGCTGAGATTGGTCAGAGAAAGTAACTTCCATGACCAATTCAAACTACCTCGAAAAATTTGGAAGCGATGTCTTCATACACCGCATTGTGCTTCGCAAGTTCAAGGGCCATATTCAACCTGAAGAATGTGTCAAGGAAACGCAAAATAGCGTGCACCTTAGTCTTACATATTCAAGCAATAAAATGCCATCCACGCAGTACCATCTGCCTGACGTAGGCTACCACCTGTTGGTAGTGGCTCCGAACGATTGAAAATGCCAATGTTATCAAGGCCAAGGAAACCCCCCTCAAAGACATTGTGTCCGCCAGAGTCCTTTCTATTTACCCACCTGCACAGGTCACTGTGATCATGTAAATCTGCCCTGAACGAAGGCACGAACCATGTAAAGTTGAGGAGTAACTTCTGGAAAACCCTCTCTAAAAACGGTATATCCTCCCGTCCCGTAAGTTTACGTTCTATTTTGAAAACTCTAAATGTCGCCCTGGAGTCCGTCACTTTGGGGGGCTTGGGACAAATGGGCGGAAATTGTGCTCACCAAGCATGTACAGGCGGGTTCACGTCCGAGAAATTCCATTCATACGCAGGAATCTGCCCGTCCGGCTTCATGTACCACTCCCTAGTTAGCAGATCTAACTGCTTCTTCGCAAAGGAGGCATCGACGACGGCGAGGGGTATGCAATGAAAGGCGGTATCCCAAGCGGCAAAAAAGGGATATTCCCATCTGAACAATCTTCCATTAAAGCTGTAAAGCGGGCAGGTAAAAGGTACACACTTGTCTGGCATGGAAAGAATGTCGTCGATGTGCATATGGCGCCATTCCTAGCGGGCGTTTAATACGAACGAGGGACTGATTGCACAGACGTACATTATTGCGGACACTTTTACGGCCGGAAGGTGGCGGGGGTTGTGCAGGGTCGCCTTCGGCCCACTCCTTCTGTACGAAGTGGTAGTATTGTTTCGTCCACAACATACCCCCTAGGGCCTGCCTCATTATCTGCTTAAAGTCGTCGCTCATCGGGCCGAACACAAGCGAATTGTAGAATTCGTCCGCTTCCTCGCGTCGTTCATCTATCACACCGTCAAAGACAGCCTCGTCTTCCAAGTTCGTTGCCTTTGACACAGACTGCGGAGTCAATCTTATGCGTACAACTGCACACCCACCGTTAGCTGGGACGTTCTGGAAAACATAATGTGCCGCAGATTTCGTCCCTCGTTTGTCTGGGTTAACAGACGCGGATTGGGGTGCAGGCATGAGGTTGGGTGCGTCCTCGTGTCTACTTCCTTCAGAGATCGAACCTGAGCCGAGTTGATGCCACGGGATAATATGGTCGTGAAAAGCGTCCTTGACGTACGGAGACGTGTTTTTACCCCCATATAGACGGCGAAAGTTGGTATCATTTTCCGTAAATATGAGCTCCGGTTGAATGACGACATCCTCATCCGTGACGAATACGCCTTCCGCGTTAACGGGTGGTGGGGAGGGTAAGGCGTACATAAAGTACTCTTCCATGGCCGGGTGTCTTATCCGGATGTATTGGATGTCGTTCTCCGTGACCGAACCGGTGAGAGATGGCATTGGGGGTTTGACTGCTGGCCATGACCATGTGTTGCGGAACCACAGTTGGGGAATGATATGGAGAGTTGCAGGTTCTGGACCGCGATTATAGCTAGTGATTCGCACATAAAGGCTATTCGGGTCGTCTTCATCCTTTGCATACTATGAAAATAGACTCAGACGGGGGGTCCTGTGCGGAGGCAAGGACACTAACCTCTGTAAAGACATCCCAATATCTGTCGTCTTCAAATGCATCGGAGTCTAGGATCTCGTACTCTGTCACATTCCGATCCCGATGGACGTTTTCTGTGACCAGTTCTTCGTAAGGATACTTGCGTTGGGGATACTTGTAGAGAAATTTCATGTAGGAGTGAGAAGGCGTCGAGTCCAAGTAGTAGTAGAGCTCTTTGACATCTTCGCCGTGGTTCCCTTGATGCCCTGTAACACCAAAAAGGCGCTCTTTCAACATACGATCCTGGCCATTCCACAAGGAGAGCGAGAAGCAAAGTCGTTGATGGTTATCCGAGATACCGCCAATGCCATCTTCGCCCCATCGATAAGCGCGTGACCGTGCGTGATCGTGAGGGAAATGACTCCAAGCGTCCCCATTCTCCGAATAGTCCTCTCGAACCGTCGCCTGGAGTTTGAGTTAGTGTGTATCAAAGAATGGGCACCGCTGCTAGATCAGGCTTACCCACTGTCGATCACTAAGATATGGACCCCATCGTTTCCAATGACGGAGCCGAGCATCGTCCTGATGAAGACGGTACCTCTCTACACCTTGGTAGTTGGCGCCCAACGTATCGCTTAACCGCTGGCGGTAGCTCTTTGGGATGGCGTCATTGTCTGACCCGCTTGGAACACGGGAAGCCTTTGGAGGGGGCTCTGACTTTGATTCCGCATATTTTGGGATTTGGATAGAGAGACGGTGGTCGCGAGGGTCCGATGAGTCGCTTGACCCTGGGCCACTGGAATCTTCACCACCTCTGAAGAGTTTGTCTTGTATCGCTTTGACAGAACTGGAAGCCATGAAAGAAAACGGGCGTAAGTGTAGTAGTACTGGCAGTGGAAGTAAGTTTTATATCTACTGTAATTGACTGCAACGCAATCTGGGCTAGACCTTATCTGACGTCATGTAGCCGATATCCAAATCCACAAGTAGGCAGCTGGACACACACGATGCCGTCGAAAGAGGCATGATCCAGAACGAAATGGAAGAAAAATGGGGTATGCATCGTAGACCGATAGACGAAATGCTAATTAAGGTTGCGAAGATTTGTGAGGGACCTGCCTGCATATCATATCGCAGCCAAAGTCCAGTATGTAAATGAAGAATTGGAAGCAAACCCTGTTACCATCTTTCCTCCCCAGCCGCCATCAGTACACTTTGTGTCCAGTTGTATTCCCCGAATTGTTCTTCGTCAGGGAGAGTAACGTCCAGGTGACGGGTCTGGGCATCCTCTCGGTGAGGTGTACTACTCGTGGGTCCCCGCGAGTCACGCCTTTCTACGTCATCCTTGATGCCCAAAGCGAGCGAAATCGAAGATTCGTCGATCGCCGTATTCAGCACTGGCGGGTAGCTAAACCGGGATGACGGAGCTGTAACCATAGAGTCTGGGGAGGATTCGGGAGTGGAAGATGGTCGTAATGCACCCGTCTGCAATGAAGCAAGGGGGCTAGAAATTACAGGTGTCTGTAACGCAGGAGATGAAACGGGAGACGGAGAGTGTTTCGAGAAGAGCAGGTGCAACGAGGGTTTCTTTAATCGTCTCGCACGAGAAGAAATGGAAGCCGACCGACCATCCGCTGAGATGGAAGAAGAAAAAGACATGGAAGGGGTGGATTTACGATGTATGACAGGACCCCGAATAGCGTTGTCCCGTGGTCCAGGAAACTGAAATTGAGCTTCCAGAGGGGTTTGCGTCGACCGCAAATTCGGGACAGGGAGGGGAATGGGTTCCGCAATGTCAGGAGAATGGGGGGAATTGGAGGACTGTTGTTCGCTACACTCATCCATAAGTGATAGTGGTTTGATCAACTCCATGGGCGATCCCGATGGTAACGAGGGAAGAGACAAGGAATCAGTCGAGCATGACAGAGAAGGTGGCAAGTACGGGTTGGTTAACTTGAAATTCAGCGATGTGGGAGTGACCGGGCGACCATTCTGCGACAGGTGGGATATTGACGAACTATCGTCAGTTGCAGAGAATGATGGTGACGCGTCGCCATCATGAACACCATTAGGCTGTTCTAATGGTAATGGCTCGCAGGTAGATGAAGAGGATGAAATAGAGGTCGACCCATCGGCCGTAGGAAGGCTGGGGAGAGGGCGAACAGATCGTTTGCTTGCGCTCGATGGCTTCGCTACTTGGTTGGTGCTGATAACATCCTTAATCCCCGCACCCGCCTCAAGGGAGGAAGGATTAGCATCGTCTATGATTTCATCCATGTCTAGGGATCCCTTGCATGGATGAACACCATTCCAGATACCTTGGCTTTCGCAAAGCGCTTGTAACAGTGACGGGTTCATGCTCAGACTGGGACACAGCACGAGCAACAAGTTACTGAGCGGCATTTTCGTCTCTGAGCTCCTCTTGGCAGTGTGATTGATCACCTCTGTTACCGTGAAGAGCAAGTCACGGTTTTCTTGTGGTAAACGAGATATGAGAGTCGAGAGCGTTTTACGTAGCGATTCGGATGGGGGATGGGCTCCAACGAACTTTGGCATGCCGATTGTTGAAAGTGACGGGGGTTTTCGAAGTTCATGGAAGTTGTGTAGTGGTGCTGGGTCTTGAATGTTGTTGGTCAACCGCTCCGAGGCTATGGCGGCATCGAAGTAGGGCATTAGTTGGTTTGTCAGGATGGGCTCGGGCACTCCAAAAGGCCATGTCAGTCTCAGGCCGGTCCAACGACGGAACAAGCCGCTCACATTCTCGCAGGAAGGCCTTGAATACAGAGGCAACTGCGTGAGGGTCCAAGTCCCCAGGGTTGGATTCAGCGATATCAAAATCAGCCCCTGTGTAAAGCGATCAATTTCGACTCCAAGACAGGAGTGCCCCACACTCA
Source organism: Phylloporus cf. tubipes (assembly GCA_038094315.1). Classification (NCBI taxonomy): domain Eukaryota; kingdom Fungi; phylum Basidiomycota; class Agaricomycetes; order Boletales; family Boletaceae; genus Phylloporus; species Phylloporus cf. tubipes. The sequence continues at coordinate 5,694 of JBBPTZ010000096.1, forward strand.
CCCGTATCAAACTCAGCCCGTAGTTTGGCTACATGAGATGAACGACCACTGACCCTTAAGCGAGGAGTGAATATGCATGGGTTTGGGAGATGAGTCCCACTACGTACCGGAATAGCCCTTGCTCTTGGACACCCCACACAAGGATATGCTGTGCACATCTAACCACTAACGCGGGAACATAGCGGCCCTCCAACGGCGGTGAAGGTTGACTCCACTGGGAGAGTTCTGGTGGCCCCCGTCCATCCTGCCCCGTGCACTGTGCGCGGAAAACGCCGAGAACAGAGTCTATGGCAGTCTCCCCCATGCAGGATTTGAGTTCCCTTCCAAAGACCAAACCGCCAACACCTGATGCACGAACAGGACCTCGGAGGCGTCGACCGAGCTGGGGACCCTCGTGGTCGGATAAAGATGAACCGACGGAACTAACAGATGGTGTTTGTGGGTTGTGGCGAATCTTCCTGCCGTGACTATGATGGGCAGATTCCGAGTGGTTTGAGCCCGTACGAGATGGTGGACCTATGCGTCCGTTCGACGATGGCTCACCAAGCGGTGACAAAAGTGGACCTGAAAACGAACTTTTCGAACCCCAAACACGACCCATTCGTTCCACAGCACGTCGAGCAAGCCCAGCGGCAGGGGCAAAGCCCGATGTCATGCTGATAGCTGTCTGACGGAATGATGGTTGAGGAGTGTGTGTTTGTTGCGGTGATGTAGATTTTTGCGAATCTGGAAGGTCCGGTAAAGTTCGTTCGAGCCACGAAGTAGCCGACAGAGACACTTGATTCAGGGAAGTGACGGCACGAGTGTGTCGGGTTGGCGTGTCCCGAGTAGCATCCGAAGGAAGCGAAGAGCAGGTCACCTCCCCGGTGGCAATGCACTCCCGCTCACATCCCTCCGATGCCGACCTAGGAAGAGTGACCGTTATCGCTTCCAGGCTCATTGTTGCATTCGAGACGGTGGGATTAGAAAGAACCATCGAAAGAGGAGGGCTGAGACTGAGAGATTGAGACCTTCTGTCTCTGAGTCGCAACGACGAGGCTGGGGAAGGGCGACCAAACGCTCGCTCCCTTTCGTCGTTACTTGACCCCTCTTCTTCTTCAGCCATAACGTACTCCGCGTCTGTGATCAGCGCACTTAGGCGCTTGTTCATAGGTACGATAGTATGCGTGGAATGCAGCGACTCTGCGAGCGAAACGGGGCGAGGGGTCTTGTTGGGGCGGATGGTATGGAGACTCAGGGTAGAATCGCTTTTCCTGTGTACATCCTTGGACTCGGACCTCTCGAAATCTTTCCTTTGGATTTCCTTTGGTGCAGCCTGCTCCGTAGGTTCCTCGCACTTCTTGATGTAATCTAGCGCCGGTACGATGGGACTGGATGTTGTCATGACGGAAGTGCGTTTATCGATGCTAGTATCGATTGGTGCGAGGCGGGATGGTGAAGAGACAGGCTGCTTGGGAGGCGGCGGCGGCGGCAGACTGAGACCGCTCAACGCAGGCGAAGCGGGAGCCGACCGCTTGTTGAAGACATGTTGCGCGAGCTGGAGGGTAAGCTGCTTTGCGCCCAGGGGACGAGGTGCGGAACCCGGTGGGGAATACGGTGGATCGTCGGACTGCGGCTCCTTGCCTTTATCGAGCCTTGGGGACAGAGGAGTGAGTGAGTCAGACTTTTTCCGACGGCCAACAAAGGCACGTTTGAACCGACTGCCGGTATTTGACGCCGAAAGACCGAGAGAAGAGGGAGCTGATGACGGCGACAGAGAGGTGAGCTGAGGCCGGCTGAATACCTGACCCATTGAAAGAGTGGAGGAAGAAGAGTGAAGTTGATGGGTGGAAGCAGGTACGGCAAAGATACTCTGGAACGTGGTAGAAGGGGGTGAGGGGAGTTGATCGGCGGGTGGGATGCCTGAATGAGAGGGGGACGTTGGAGTGGGTGGCACCATAGCCTGAGAGGAGATGGCTGACGAGGACAACGAGGATGAACGCGAGGCCCGAAACGTGGAGAATGATTGCTTGTTCTGGACCATGAGGTACGGCTAGACGAGCGACTAGGCAGATCGAGCCAAGCAAAGATATGAAGTCGAGGATCACCTAAATGAGATAATTACGGCGCTACGACGGAGAGGAACGATCAGGATGGTCAGGACGACATTCTGACGAGGAAACGAAGAAGGCAACGCAGCAGCAGCGAGGCTACGAACGAGCGTGGAGTAAAGAGGACTCACCATCACCCACTTGTGCTCCAATGGCAACCGGGGCCTCCCTCACAGGCTGGTAAAAGGAGAAACGGACACCAACACGCGCACGTCGTTCGCAGCCTCTGACGACCCCGTTTTTGGTTTCAAACGCTATTTTCCCATTAGCAAATAAGTTACATAAACTAATTCATGTCTATGGCGCAATCAACAGGTCCTTGACCAGCTCGTAGGTGAAAAAGGACGTCGCTATACTAGGCGCGACTTTCACTGTCATCCGGTCGTCAAGCATCCATGTGTGTTTCAACCATGCACTCACGCAAGTTGGGCCAGATGCCACGATATAGTCCACGGAACCCTTCCGTGCGAATAATTGCATTCAGTGCATCCATGGCACCACTGTATCGGTATCCCATCCCTCCCGCTGCCATACCCACAACCTGTATCTTCCTCCGTAGCACGTCAAATGGAAACGTCAGCGTTTGCGAGATAGACCCTGCGCGTATGCTCAGCACCAGCAGAAACCCAGTGTCGATAACCCATACCGGCTAGAGCGCCGCAGACGAGTTTCCTGGCGGTACTGCTCTGACCCGGTGGCGTGATGACACCACGCAGAGCCTCATACGCTGCAAAATTGATCCCAACGTACGGAGCAACCCCCGTCGCAGTGGCAACAAGCCCACGATACAATCCACGAACGCCGCCTTCTTCACGCATAACTTTGAGAGTCATGCCAAGTACAGATAGATCTGCCTTTGAGTAACGTGCCAGTACGGTAGAGCCCGCAGTTGCCGCCAAAGATGCCTGGTTCTGCACAGATATACTGGCCGTGGCGATAGATAAACGCGAACGCACAAGGTCTAACGGGTATGTCGAGCCTAGAATCGTGCTTGGATGTCAGAGCGAAGGTGTGCTAGAGTGTTTCGCACAAACGGAGGTAATCCCAGCCAATGCACCACTGATCAACCGCGTCGGGGTATCAAGTTCCTTGGTCCCATGTCGAGTGAAAACCTGTCTGCGACGTTAGTTGTCCGACTGCAAGCACAAGTGAACACGCGTTCACTCACCTTTTTAAGCTGCTCATACGTCGTGAATTGCACGGCACTATAAGGCACTATCCGCAGGCAGTTGATCCCATTCCCCCGCATAAAGCCTGCAAAGCCTTCCTCCTTCCACATTCTCACAAGACTGCGCCAGACACCCTTGTACTGGCCATCGGATCTACTTGGTTGCACTTGCCTATCACAAGGCCGCCGCCGTCAGAAAGCGAAACAAGGCCAACTGTGCGAGTACCACTCACTGTATAATCTTCAGCCTTTCCAGTGGACTGACAATAGTCCGAGACGTAGCGCCTGCGATGCCCCCGGCTACAAAGTAACAAAGAATTTCCGGTGACCAGAATCCGTTTTTCTGCGAGTTGGCTTCTGCCATCGCACGAAAGCCTTGCGCCTTGTTGTTCGGCTGAGTGTCGAAACCAAAAAATTACCCAAAACATTTACTCGTACAAAAGTACTATAAAAGGCAATATTTTGTGGCTTATCCATGTCTAGCCTTTTTCCTGGATGACCCGCCTTGGACTGTGGTATATGCCTGCATAGCTCCAGCTCCAGCTCCAGCGCTTGGAAAACTGTTGGTGCTACCTGGCTTGGATTGCTGTGACAGATGCTGCCCCTGTCCATGTCCGTGTGCCGTTGGACCCTGAGGTTGAGTATGAGACTGGGTTGGCGCCGGAACGCCCATCATCGAGGGTGCTTCATCCTGAGTAATTCGTCGCTGAGGTGGAATTTGGTGGGCTGGCACGTATTGAAACACGCTGAGAGACATGAGTGCCGAACAAAAGGGTCGTGTTGGCCCGACGAACTTTCGCGTGGGCCGAGGGTCCTCCTGGAACCACCTATGACCTAAAGCCTCCCTTGCAGCCAGTCGTTTGTCGGGATCATATGCAAATAACTGGCGAAGTAAATCGTGTCCTTGCTGTGACCGAATGCGTTGATGGCACCACTCTGCGAGCCGGTTTTGATATCTCGAGGGGAAAAAGTCAATACAGGTCGTCCAACGGCTTGATCATCCACATACGCATCGAGTCGTCTCATATTCTGGTATTCGGGCATATCGCAGACACCTGGCCAGTCCTTATCTTCAAGGAAAGAGATAAAGACGAGTGTTTGGTTAGGCAAAAAGGAACCACTTGCCATCTGGCGTGCCAAGAACTTCGAATATCTTGAGAAGCTGATCCCTCTGAAATGGAACGTTTTTTTTCGAGTCCAATTTCGCCTCTTCGCCTTTGAATATCGGCCGCAAACTTGCCAGCTCCGCGAAAACACAGCCGACCGCCCAACAATCAATCGCTTTATTATAATGTTTTGCACCCATGAGGAGTTCGGGAGCACGGTACCATATGGTGACAACAACCTTGTCACCTGTAAAAAGGGGTTGTAAAGGTTTATGGATCAACCGAGCGAGGCCAAGATCTCCAATCTTGACTGTTCCTGAAGCAGTGATGAGTATGTTAGCGGGCTTGAGATCCCTGTGCAAGATATGCGTGGAATGTAGGTAGACGAGGCCATTGAGAAGCTGGTATATCAAGGATTTGAGGACCTGGGATTGGATCTGGATGCGGATGTTTTGAGAGTAATGATGGATAACTTGCTGTGAACCAGATAGATCGTCGAGTTGACACATTTTCCCAGTACTTGATAGCATACCAGAAAATCATGCTCGGCATAATCGAAAACCATATAGATAGACTTGTCCTCCAAGATGACTTCCTTGAGGGCAACGACGTTTTCGTGAGATATTTCTCTATTGAGCTGCCCACAGCATTATCATGGGGTTCTTGTAGACGGAGGCTGGAGCTCACTGCGATCTCTCGAATTGCGCTTTGACTGATGCCAGTGTACGTCACGACGTCCCCTTCCTTGTCCGGCTTGAACTTTTTTATCGCGTACATGCCACTCTCGGAGTCGACGCTTTGCGCTTTGTACACCCTGCCATACGTTCCAGAGGATATGAAGCCAAGGATGGTATACTTTGACGCAACCGGTCTGTGCGCTGCATCCCGCTTGGCGCGATAAATTCGCATCGGATCCGTCTGCAAGAGTGTCTGTGACCAATCGTCCATGAGAGCGTGGGAATTCTATAACACGATCGAGACGCGTTTGTTGACGCGTCGTGTTTTGGCCTCTCTCCGCCAACATCTCCAAAATGATGCCCCCCGTCGCCCTCCTACCCATACACGCTCGCGTTCGCGCGTTGCTCAGATCAACCTGCAACGGAACTTTCACTATCGCTGGCAGGTCCGTCGAGCGCGACGTGATCACAAATTTCGTCGCGTCTGCCCGGCAGACAAATGCACCAACCAAGTCGTCCCTCTTCATCTCGGGTACCCCTGGAACCGGAAAGACAGCGCTCGTCAACTCTGTTCTGGCAGACCTCGAGTTTTGCCAAGAACTCAAACTGGTAACAGTCAATTGCATGGCCTTGAACAGCGTGGACGATCTTTGGGATTGTCTTTGCGAACACATCGACGGTTTCACATTGGTCAAACGGAATAAAAGCACAAAAGCAAAAGGGAAGCGGCTACTGGACAGAATGCTTGCCTTGCAGGAGCGAAGATGGTACAGCTTCCTTGAGCAACATTCTACGCGTCCTGACCCACCTCTCACAGCCTCATTGTCCTCGACGAGCTCGATCACATTGCAAAATCCCCCCATTCCCTCACCGCCATTTTCTCGTTTGCTCGCAAACACTCTTCGTCCGTTCGCATCATTGGCATAGCAAATACCCATACCCTCCCCGTCTCAAATGACGAGGCAGCTCGCGTCTTGACCCTCCATTTCAGCGCGTACACGGCTTCCCAATTGCTCGAAGTATTGCACGCGCGCCTCTCACCCTTGTCTGACGCGGATACCTCTGAACAACTCAACAAGTTCTTGCCCATCGGTCCCTTGACCTTGCTTTCCAAAAAGGTTGCTTCTCAGACCGGGGACGTGAGAACGCTTTTCGAGGTCCTTCGAGGCGCAATCGACCTTGCCCTCTCATCTTCCACCCCCAGTGTCGAAAACCCCCTCGCAGCTCCTGTGCCTCCCGTCACGCCGAATCATATTTTGGCCGCACTCAAAGCATACCTGCCATCCAACAGCTCTCAGTCCACTTCTTCGGCCCAACGCGCTGCCATCCAATTCAGCAACAGCGAGACAGCGGTCAAGGTTCGGAACCTCGGCTTACAGTCAAGATTGGTGCTTCTGGCAATCGTCCTTGCCTCAAAGAGAAGGGACGCCGCACTCCCGCTATCCTCCATTTCAAACAACTCTCCCTTCAAGACACCGACCAAGCGCACGAGCATGGCTTCCAAGCTCCGCATTCTCGAGCTTCCTCAACTCTACACTTATTATGCCACCATCCTGGAACGTTCCGAAAACGGCATCTTTGCGCCCGTGTCGCGCAGCGAGTTTTCAGACCTCGTTAGTGTGTTGGAGACGTCCGGCATTGTGTCATCGTCCGTTCCTTGCTCGGCAATCCTTTCTCCCTCAAAGTCTGGTCGTCGCGGTGTCAGTCGCACGTCGTCATTCGGGTCACCAAGTAAGCATTCTGCGTTGGGTCAAGAGATCCAATTGGTCGATTCCCTTCGCGTGGAAGAAGTGTTGCGTGGTCTTGGTGTGGATGCGGCAGCAAGCGACACGGATCCTCGAGAGGAAGAGGTGCGTGCAATATGGATTCGGGAGAACAGGCGGACTACCAAAGATATGACTCCAATTCTACCTTGCATACCGGACTCGGATCTCTTGGGCGGGGCTTTCAAAGACTGAATTTTTTATGCGCATCTTGTACGATCACCATTGTCTAGCCATCCTTGTTTATGCTCGTTGTTGCTCACTTTTTTTCGGGAATGTTTAGCGCATGCTTATAGATTTATACACGCACAGATACTGCATTACTCATGTCAATGTAACCACGATTGTATGCTTGCAGTGACGGAGTCCTCAAGACCTCGTCCACCAATCGTTCTGGTTTAGGCAGTTCAAGAGATGCCGAAGTGCATCCACCCCACCGGGGGGTACTTGGGACTCCCACTCCGGATACGTGGCTTGGAGTTGTCCTGGAACCTGACTCTTCCCATCCCTTTCCATCATGACTTCCAACGTCCGGATCTGGCCATCAGGTCAATGACGATTATGCCTGCAAACGACGCTCGACTGACCAATGTAGACACCTTCTTACGGAAAGAAGTATAGAGCGTTTCCAGCACAGGCGACGCTTGGTATTCTGCCATCCGGCCGTCCTTTAAATCACCCACCAGAACACAAAACTCGAGGACCACCTCCAACGTCCCTCGCAAAAGATCGCCAGCAGCCCGTTGAGTCGACCTCAAGAGGCAGGCACTGAGTATATCGTCCAAAACGGACGAGTGACACTCTGCAAGGGCAAAGACATCTCTGAAGCTACTTGGCGCGCCTGGAGTCTCCCGACAAGCCGCGATGCGTAAAAGGAGTGCATCAAAATTGCCACCGATAGCAGTATCATATATGTATGAGGAAAGGGTGCTGAGAAACGAGTGTGCCGCGAACCGAAAATGAAGCAGCAGAGCACGAGAGGATGTGAACGTGGGGAAGAGAGGAAGAGCAGTGCTGCGAATCAACCGGTAGACGGAGCGAATCGCACACTCGACTGTACGAGGTTAGCTGCTCAATAACAATGTACTGATTGATACGCACCTCGCGTCAAACGAAGCAACAGCGCAAATATCCGCTGATATTTTGACAGGACCGTTGGTGGAATCATCGTCTGCAGAGGTCGTGGGACCTTGTAATCGAGATATAAGAAGTCTAAGGCTCTGTTGCATGTAAGCATGGGGAACGTGCACAGTAAATCAGGCGTACTCGATACCTATAAATTCCATATCAGCCATACTTCAGATGGAGCAAACCGCCGACATACAGAGTGGATCGAGCCATCGTTCGTGTCTGCTGCTAAGTTCACGTATAGCAAAACCCAGGCGAAATTCTGCTTCGCCCATAACACGAAGTGTACCATCTAAAGTACTTTCAGCAGGGCTGTTCTGCTGGGAATCGACTATGACGGTACGGAGGAGGAAGCTGAGCTCGGAACCACCAGGGGGCCAGGAATCTCTGGCCACCAACAGGGGAGCCAATCCTACGGGCCAACGACCTGTGTCAGATTGGTCAGGTAGCGTTGGGCCTTTTGGCCTGTATCGCAGGAGATTGTACGACTGCACACTATGACTTTCTCTATCCTCTGCGTCCGAAAACAAGGCAGCAGAGAGCCGTGACTTGAATGAATGTGATGTGAGCAACATATGAGACCGGAGCAGTTCAAGATGGGCATCGACGCAGAGGAAGGAAGATCGATCGAGGAACACTGCTAGAAGTGCATGGGAGAGTGATGCAGCGTGATCTTGTAGAGGCGTAAACATGAGTTCACATAGGAGGGATGGGCTTGGAGTGATGTTTGGCAATGTTTCAGGGAAATTGGCTATGAGGTTGTCAAGACCAAGTTGAGAGTCGCGTTCTGATGATGAAAAGGATCCTGGTTCCAAGTCAAAAACTCTGAAGTCTGCGGCCAGATCATGATCGGCTGGCGACTGTTCCATTGTCGAATCATCTGCGCGAGGCTCGGGTGAAGCTACGGGGGTTCCGCTGACTTCAACTCCGTTCCACAGGTTGTTGATACTTTCTTCGGTCCATATCCATGAAATTTCTCTGCTTGAACGTAATTCATTGGAGAAAATCGGGTGCTCAGGTTTGGCAGCCTCGAGTAGTCTCAGAGACTTGTGAGCCGCTGGGAGGATGCCTGCCAAGTTGGCTGGAATAAATTTTGGAAACGGACCCTCTGCATCGATACCGCCCTCTTCACCACGCCAAGGACCCTCTGCCTCGTCACCTTCAAATGTAAGATCCATGGGTTGAGAACTGGTAGTATACACCTTGCGAGCCTCTCCATAAGCCAATGACCTGCTGAGCGCTTGGATGTATGGCCTGGATGAGACTGTCAGAATGTACGCAATGATAGCCGTGATGTCGTGCGGAGAGTGGCGTTCTACATGCATTTCAAATGTTCCGTAGACGAGGGACAACAGGTCGACTGGCGAGAGCGGAATTTCGGAAAATCTGTCGGGAGGTGCATCCACGGTCTAGTTTTTCAAATGAGGACATTGCACGGATAGGGCTGGCTATCGCATACCCTGGAACACATCGAGGCAAGAGACATCACAACCTGCTCTACCTCAGAGTAGTAAAGCCACAGGGTAGCGAGGCCGTGGACGCCGGAGAATCCTGTGGCACGAGAGAGTGGTCCGCATGACAAACGGTTCCGAATAAACATTAGGACAGAAGAGAGGCCGTGTGCAAAAGCATGCACAATGGTATTAGTACGTCCTTGTCTCGAATTTCAAACTTTGCCAAGTTGCAGGAAGCGAAAGCGGCGCCCTTACCTCTTACGCAGCTGGTGAATCAGCTGTTCTAAACGACGTACAAGCGTACCCAAGTCAAGAAAACGCTGCAATATGCTTTGCATGGCATGTTAATCTTGCAAGCCACGGGGCACCCAAGGAGTGACGAACCTTGGTGACATCCCGTTAACCTCGGATGACGTCGCTCGGACGAATGATTGCGAGTGCACGTCCCACGCATGCAACGGCGACGAGGTTCCCAGTACTACCAAATGGAGAGAATTGAACAGATCGCGTTCCGCAACGTTCGCTTGCATACTGGGTTTGGCCCTAGATGAGCGTCATCGGAGGCTTGTTCTTCGATGGTATTGCTCGAGTACATCACCAAGAACGAACCCAAGAGTGTGGAACGTTGTTCGGTCAAAAATGGAGAGTTTCGAACGCTCAAAGGGGGATTTGGATCCCAAGACATGGAACGATCCTATCGTATATATTGAATTACACGACGAGTTGTGACAAGTGCATGCTCACGATGTCTCGAGGACGAGATAGTGACGCCTCGTTCCACAGGATAGGATTCGGGTCCTGTGTCGATTCATCTGGCGGGTCTTTAGCACTCGGCAAGGCAGGCGGTGGCGTTGGAGAGCGAGTGGGTAGTTGTATGGCTTGGACGATCGGATCTTGTGGTTTGTCTTCCAACTGTGGTATAGAAAAGTACGATGAGACGGGTTCCAACTCGGGGAGCGTAAACCTTTCGAGTTCATGAAGCCAAAGTTCGTCCATGATGCGCGTTCAGTTGGATCACCCGTTATGGTCGATGATTTAAATTACGACATTTCTATACAATGAAGGATTCTGCGACAAACGTAATGCACAAGGGAGGATGTTCCTCTATGTTCGTCGATGGGCTGACTTGCTGACCCGGGACTAGACAGAGTCTCTATTTCCGCCTTCCTTCTCGTGTGCAAGATGCGCATGAGCTCTTTCCTATAGGAGACATTTAGGACAAACTATCGCGTAGAATCTCGAACCTCGTGCCTCCATTCGACAGGTAAATTACCATGTTGCAGCATTGCGCGAGCCTCGAGTAAGGGTCATGTCAGTGTGAAAAATCAAGCATACAAACTGACTTTCTTTTCGTCATGTTTTGTAATAGGAATCAGCGCGTCCAGGTGAATATCAAGACTGAAGCATGGTCAAGAAGAAAAGTTATCATGGACCGAGTGCACTGTACCCTGAGAGGTCCGAGGTCCTGACTCCGAGCCATTGAATGCGGTGCGCGGCGAGTTTTTCATTCTCGTGTCTCAGACTTTGGCTGCCAAATCTGTAAACTGAGAGTATGTCCAGACCATAGGCATCTCCGTCGACCAATCCCATGATGGGTATGCTGAAGCGCTTTTAGGCGAGTACAAAATGATCCTGGCTACTTACTCGCCAGGCAAATTGTCTGATAAAGTCTTCACAAGGTGTCGGGTAGCGACGTCCGGATAGCCTTTCCCCTGCCCAAAAGTGAGCAGAATCCCACCAAGGCAGGTATGGCGTTTACCGTCACGATCAAGCCACGCCCAGGCAAGCCAGGGTACCTGGTGAACTGTAACCGGCATAAAGTCTGAAAGACCGCCTGGGTGCTTGCATCAATAGCTGACCGTCGAACTCGGGGAAATCGAAACCCACCTCCTTTTCCACCACGAGTACCCAGCCAATGTCCGAATTGACCTGAAAGCGTTCGATATCTTCTCCGGCCGGGATCAGGGTGCCCTATTCAGAGCAAGGACATGATCAGATGTACGAGCGAGGGGTCATCCGTACCTCGGAATCGTTTGCCTGCAAAATTTGACCATCCAGTAGGTGAATCGTGAGACCGCTACCACAGATGAGACCTTTTGATGTGGCACGCTACACGCGTGAGTTCAGCCATGAATGGTGGTTCTGGGGAAATGGTTACTATGTTCAAATCCGATCTGTCGAGCTCCAAAGTTGCCGCAAGGTCGTCGACGAGCTGTGCTCGTCAGGTGTGATCATTTCAGTCTGTTCCGCATACCTTGTCCACCGTCTTTTGTGATTTGAACAGCGTGACATCTTTGTAGAATAGATCACTTTGTGACAAAGGTTCAAGTTGGTTTGCCTGAACTGACGAAAGACTGCCTCGTACCGTTTGGTTAGCGAGAGGTCGTGGATGAGGGCTTCGTGAGCAAGGTTCATTACCCGTAACAGCTGGGCTGGTGAGAAGCGTGTAGAAACGCGTGGACGAGACCGTGATGTGCATACCAATCTGCCTTGAACTCGGGCTCCTTGTTTGAGCAGGGAAGCGGAGGACGCGAAAAGAGCTACATGCGAGTACAGTAGTGCAAACGGACGAACACTGATGTCTACCTGTCTTTTCGTCTGTCGGCGATTTGAATCTCCACTTTGCCTTGGGGCGCCACGATTTGCTCGAGAATGGTGAGGGTGAGATGTTCGATTTCTGCAATCGTTTCGATGCGGTTGGAGACGCTGTCAGGCAGCATGCTGGGGAACGAATCTGGGACGGTGTCCGTGTCCATGTCGCGTGCTTACCAAGGCGCGTAGACGGGGATCAAAACTACTCGTGAATTGATTGGCACATCGAATGGAAATACATGGTACAGGGTCAACCCCATTTTGGGACATCTACGCCAAACCAGAGAGGAAGTTTTCGCCAAAACTCTTGTTTTGCTGTAAGGACGGCAGAGGAAAAGTCAGCACGGCAAACGTCGCAAGTGCGCATGGTGGGAGGTGAGTCGTCTTGGAGGGATTCCCTGGACTGCATGGCGTCTGCGTCGGACATTGCGTACAAGGGGTCGGATGTGCGGTGTGTGATGACACCGTTGATGTCGCGGAGGAGCTCAAAGGTGATTGCTTCGAATGCGATCTGACAGGCACGCTTTGCGAGGGGGTTTGCGTCGTTGCGGCGCATGCACCAGGTGGACGGCGCTCTCCCTTCGAGATCGTTTACGATAAAGGTGGAAAAGTAGCGGGCGGCATGTTCGCGGCCACGGAGGACGCAGAGGAGATCGGCCTCGTCGAGACGGACATAGTCGGTAATAGCTGGGTCGAACACGCCTGTGGCTGCGTCGCTTGGAGGGGAGCGCGAGAGGTCGTACATGGCGGAGGGCAAGAGAAAGGGCGCGTTGATGTCTCTTGCGAGCTTGATCACGTGACTGAACTGAGGGTGAGCGAGCAGCGGTGGAAAAGGGGATACGGACACGGGGTGCGGCAAGGAAGCGGTGTCACGGGACTCCCACTGAGAGAGGGTGGAGGGCCAGTGTGTTGCGAGGACGGCGAGGATGTCGTGGCGGATGTGGTGAACCTTGTAGGTGGTGAGGACGCGGAGGAGGGCGGCGAGGAGGGGGAAACCGTGCTGGTCGTAGGAGAGAAAGGCGCTGAGGGAGATGAGATGGGAAGGAAAGAAGAGAGCGCACGGACATGCCGTCGTAGAGGGCCTTTAAGAGGGCAGCGATGGCGTGGGGCGGGTGGTCGAGGGCGAGGACGGGCCGTGCGTCGATGAGTGTTGCTGTGTCGATGAGGTCGTCGAGGAGGGGGGCGTGGCGAAGGAGAAGACCGCGGTGGACGATGAAGTAATCCGACCCAGCGACGACGACGAGATTGCCGTCGACAAACGACAGATCGCCGTGACGGACCAACATCAATCCCCCGTGAGAAACTTATTTACTCCTTCCTCTTCTCTCCACCATGCAGACCGACGCCGTTTCACGTCTCGTCCCCGGCGCACTCCAACAAGCCAAATCCATGAGGAAAAAGCGCAAGTCGGGCCAAAAGAGCAAGACACCAGGCTCACCCGCAGAGACCGACTCGATCCCCATCGACGACATTCCCACCCCCGAACCAGCTCCCCCTTCAGAAGCCCCCACTCACGACGACCTCTCTCCAAAGGCAAGCCCCGTCGTCGAGCTCTTGCAAAAGCGCATGCGTGCCCTCAACAAGAAAATCGTACGCTTTTTTCTTCTTTTCCCCCATCCCTCCTTGACCATCCGCAGTCTCGCATCGCAAGCTATGCCTCGACCGACTATGAAAAACTAAACGACGACCAAAAGCGCACCCTCAAAACCCTTCCCTCTCTCGAGGCCGTCTACAAGGAACTCGATGACGTCAAGAAATCGATAGAGGTCCGTGTCCTCGTGACTCCATCACCACCCTTCATCCATCCCTTTCCCCTAGGCACACGAAGCCGAGGTATCCCGTGACCTCGCTTCAAAGCGTGCAGAAGCAGAACGCTTAGACGCCCTCAAAAATCAAGAGGCCCTCTCCGCTGCACACGCTTCCAATGTCACAAGAACATCCTCGATACTCACCCTCCTTCGTCTCCGTTCCGTCATTGCTACCGGAGAAGTCCCTCATGTCGCCCTTGATTTCGACGACTCAGAGGGCTCAGCCATCTTCACCGCATCCGATGCCCTCTTGGGCGAGGAAAACGACACCAAGATCACAATCCTCTCTGGTCTCCTCTCCGGTGACGGTGACCTCAACGGCGTGTCGTGTAAGTATCTCCTATTTAAACACACCTCGCTAATCATCTCTTGCTCTAGACACCCGCTTGCTGAGCATCGTACAGTCTTTCCTTCATCCTCCCCGCGAGCCCACCCCACTCCCAGCAGAACTCCCCGATCCAGAACCTCTCGAACCAGAGGTCCCACCCGTGGATGAGCCAGTAGCAGGTATTCCCGGTTCTTTGAGTGTCTCAAGTAGCTTCCATTTCATGCAAGCGAGCGAGCTGGAAACACCAGCATCCGAAGACACAGCCGAATGCGCAGAAAACACCGATCAAGAACCCAACGGCCTCGCCGAGGAAGATGCTCAAATCATCGAAAACCCCACCGTCGAACCGGTAGAAGTAGGCGCTCACCATTCCTGCCTTGACCCGTGATTCACTGTCCCCACACAGACAATCTCTGCTCAACCCATCAATTGGGCAGAAGCAGACGAAGAGGGCGGTCTCCCTCCCATCGCTAATCTTCAAGCCAGTTTCGCACCATCTGGGTCGGCCACACCCGTCGTCCAGACAATTGAAGTGAATCTACCTCCGTCCACGTCTCTCTCGAACGGAGATGTTTCCTCCTCTGCACCACAAACAGAAGATGACGGTTTCATGCCAACGGCCCGCGGTGGTCGCGGTCGCGGTAGGGGCCATCGCGGTGAACGCGGAGGTGGACGCGGAGGTTTCCGCGGTGACAGAACAGGTTACCATCGAGGGGGCGAACGGGGTGGGTCCCGTGGCGGCAATCGGGGTGGTGACCGTGGTAAATTCCCTTGATCATTTCCTGACCATCCCGCAATAACCCTTTCCAGCTTATCGTGGAAACCGAACTGACGGCGACTGGCGTAATGGCGATGGCGAAAATCGCGGCAGAGGTCGTGGTCGCGGCCGGGGGCGAGGTGGTGGAGGAGATCGCGGAGGTATGTGACCCACATCCGGATGTAAACACGATGACACAGGCAATGCACAGGCTCTGGTCAACAAGAGCCTCGCACTGCGGCTCCTTCGTAACGATCCGTTGTCTCTATCTTGCAACCGAGCCAAAGTCAGTTGGATGTCGAAGTAGGGACCCTGTAATCACGTTGTCTAATCCGCATCACTCTCCATACTTCTAATGACTTTGACTGTCATTTGGGCATGTTCCCAAGCGCGAAAAGGTTTTATGTCCACAAGACTCTTATCATGTAGAGTGATTGCTCAGCCAAACATGCCAAGTGTAGGCTCGAATGGGTTCGCCGAGGCAACGCTACTGCCCGTTCACCCGGCATCTTGACGACAATCCGATATCTGGCAAGCTTGGTAAGGGGTACTGGTTCTGATTGCCCTTAAATATCTAGCAGCCTTCAGGTACTCCACAGCAGATTTCCTTACAACCACCATGTCCACAAGTACGTTCGCTACACTGATCATCGTCTGACCTTGACGATCTGTCATCCATAGTGTACACAGTCATGTTCAAGAATCTGCAGTCGTATGAAAAGTACAAGAAAGAGATTGTCGAGAAGGGGGGAACGATCAAACACGATTATGGAAGTAAACTTTTGGTACGATATCCCATCCTTGTTTTCCAGCTCTCTGAGCCAGCCTTCAGGGTGTTACTGCTACCATCCCCGCCACCTTTATTCAGTTGATGCGTACAGATAGCTTAACGGAGGAAACCGGCATCATCTCCCTTGGTAACTAATGGATTGCTTTTCCACTTGGTTTGGATGCTGATTTCTATGCTTTCCAGAGGAAGACAGTAAGGTCACTATCCAGCCGCACGCCAATGACAAACCATGAATCCATGAATGTATGTACAATCGAGTGTACAATATATATCATCATCTGCATTCAAGTGGTATCGCGTAAGGCATCACGAGCATATCCGATTTCGTGGTTCAAGGCAAATGAGGATGATCAAGCGAGAGGTCTCAGGTTACAACGACGATCTCCCCCCTTGCCATCCTTGAGTACCACGAGCTCGCGTTGGATTTTAACCAAGCGTGCGTCGCGGTGACGAGTGTTGGCGACGGGTTCTTCCCCGTCCAGAACGTCGAGGCAACTCGAAAATGCCACGACCCGGGATCTTCCGATATCTGCCCTTAAATGTCTGGTAGTCTTACTTCACAGAGTTCCTTACGACCATCATGTCCACCCTGATGAGTACGTTCGCTACACCGATCATCGTCTGGCCTTCAAAACGACCTGTCACCCATAGCGTACACAGTCGTGTTCAAGAGTACGGAGTCGTACGAAAAGTACAAGAAGGAGATTGTCGACGCGGGGGGCATGATCAGATCAGAATTTGACAACACCTTGGTATGGTGACCCATCCTTGTTTTCCAGCTCTCTGAGCAAGCTACCTCAGGGTTTTACTGCTGCCATCCCCGACACCATTGTTCAGCTGATGGGTAACGAAACCGGCATCCACTACTTTGGTACTAACGGATCACTTTTCTACTTGGCTTAGACGCTGATTTTTATGCTTCCCAGAGCCGGACGGTGTGGTCACTGCCCTGCAAAGTTGATGACACCGTGGATCAATCAATGTATGTACAATCGAGTGTACAATATATCATCATTATCTGCATTCAAGTGTACCAATTGGGTATCGCGTAAAACGTCAGGAGTGCATGTCCGATTTCATGGTTCAAGGCAAATGAGATGATCAAGCGAGAGGTCTCAGGTTACAATAACGATCTCCCCCTTGCCATCCTTGAGTACCACGAGCTCACATTCGATTTTCTCTCCAGTATCCATACAGACAACCTCTGTCGGATCAGTAGGCGAGGTCCGTATCTGTCGGCGCTCGAAGAAGGAACGACCCAAGACAACATCAAAGTGAGGTTCCTCAGACAGGTAAACAGGTATAGAAACGCTCTTCAACTTGCGTGTGTTGCCACTTGCAGTTTCCGGCCCAGGCGAGGAGGAAGCGGCCGGCGACAGCGTTATGGGCCAGTTCCCGAGATTGACGAGCCCGCTATAACCATTATGTCCTGGCGCAGCGTCGGCAGGTGTGAATCCATGTTTCATAGCAAACTTCCTTGAAATGTACACATGGCGATAACCGCTCTTGAGGAGCATCCGCACTGAGAGAAATAGCATCTGATGCCGTACCGGGGAACGGAGAAAAGGGAGCCTACCATTCTCGACGGGGCCAATCGTACCCATGACAGTCCTTACTCCATTTTCGCTATGAAACTTTTCAAATTCCTTCCTGTGCTTTGCAACTCTTGAATCCCCGGTCAGCTTTTGTGTAGGATTCTTCCCTCTGACGCTCCCTCGTGTATGGGATCGAAGTGATGCCGAGCGAGAAGAGTGGAACAGATAGAAAGAAGGATTTCGATAGGCAGGCGGGTCTGGAAGATGACCTGCAGGATCATGGACATGTAGAGTAGCTGACATGACTGAACTCGACAGGGGATTTTGAGTCTGCCGCCAAGAGAAGATAGTGTAATCGCTATCTAGAGGTCCCAAGACGAGTATTAAAGTGAGACATAGTACCCAGCGAAAGGAAAGATAGGAGCATTACCGTCGTCCAGGTTCCAGATGGTGTCACTCCAGACATATTTGATCCACCCAGGTTGAACTCGTTGCCCGCCAAACTCTGCACGACACTTCCGAGTTAATTTGTCACACAGCTGTTTCATCGACTCATCCTTTACTACTTCCACGGCACTGAGAAACATGGTGTTTGTGATAAGTGTGCCACCCACTGACAAGAATGCACGATGGCAAAGGACGAGAATGGGGTATGTACATCAAGTACGGGGGAAGACATGGTCTACGGTAGACCGTCGTTGGAGGAATGAAGTTGTTAATGGGCAAGTAACCAAATCTCGTAAGCAGAGTTCCATTACCAAAGTCTATGTAACGCCAACAAAGAGATCTACTACCAACAGCTCAGTAATGGCTTTGCTTGAACCATTTCAAGGCGCTGCTCAAACCGTCAAATATGTCTGTCTGAAGGGGTAATAATAGAACACTGACCTCCACAACAACAGTGCGTTTGCGCTGCTCGGCCTCGTCTGCAGCCATCCACTCCAACGCATTGTCCAGTTGTTGTCTCGAACGAGCTGCATGACTATTCCACCTCATATGTCGTGCAGAGGGCGATTCGACATGTGACATGGATTTTGACATGGCCGTCAGATCCTCCTCGGTCATGGAACCAGCAAGCGATTGGTCACCAGGCAAGGATGTCACCTCTGGACTCTCTGGCGGGGAAAGCTGCCCCGACGCAGACAAGTCCTGAGGCGCTGAGCCCTCTTCCGTCTGTATAAGAAGCGACGTACGATCGCGTGGTGCAGAGGCCTCGCCAACATCCACCTCCTCGTCTTCCTCCTCGATCAAGGGCTCGTCCACGCCAAGCCTATGCAAACTAGCTTCAACTGCATCCAACCTCTCGAGGTGTTCAAGCATGGTAACCCCTGTAGTACCAGGATGTACTTTCTGAAATTTTGAGGAAAAAGGAACTGGTCGGTTCGCCTCAGACGAACGCCGACGCACGGGAGGAGGGAATTCACTCGAATGGCTAAGACTGCGGGCACGACGGGGAAGGGGCACGGTGCTGATCGATGGCCGAGGAGAAGCACTTTGGGGTCCAGTACCTGAAGGGCGTGCCATTTCTTCCATAACTTCAGTTTCGTCGTCCCAGACAAGTGCTTTCGTCCGCCGAGTCAACTCCAGGGGACCTTGGGTTAATGAGTACCCACGTGGCTTGTTTAACTAAAAACGCAACCAACCTTCGTCCTAGGGAATTGCGAGAGGCTACTCAATAGATCTTTTGACTGGGATACAATCTAGGGCTCACTGTGTGTTTCAAAGATTCGATAATGTTGTAGGCCTGTCCTTTGATGACAGCCAGTTGCCTCTGGTAGCATGATCCTCAGTCGACAAGGTGAGCGTGCGGCCAAGTACGGGCTTACCTTGAACATCTTCGGATGGAAATCTGGGTCTATAGCAAATATCTTCCGTAATTGAAATGTCGTTTCTTCCCACCAAGTTTTGCTGGTCAGAAGTGGCAGAAAGTGCTGCCGGGTCTTCTCACTGAATGGCCGTCCAACCAAGCTCACGGGAAGGTAAAGCCATCCACACGTATAGGAACGCCATCCTTGAGGGTGTTCGTGAGGGAAAGAAAGCGAGTTATCAATAGCAGCGATGTGGATGTGCGGGTGGCGAGTAAAGTCATTTGTAGCCATCGATGTCGAAGCCTGAGAAGGTGGAATGGCGTGTACGAAAGTCACAGTGGATTGCACAGGCGCCGGAGTGTCCGAGTGTCGCAGCTCGCCGCCCATAAGTGACATCTGCGGCCGTTTAGATGGCTGAGGAGCCACATCAATCAGCGACTTCTCGTGATCGCCTTCGCAATACTTGATCATGTAATTGTCAGCTCCTCGGTCGGTGTTGAGCATGAGATAATCTAGAAAGAAGTCAGAACCAGTATCAAAATGAAAAACAACTAAAAATACCCAATATCACGAGTCTTCCGAGGTTTTAAGTAGTGAACACAAGAATATCACTCGCATAAAGAGGACTTACTTTTCAAGCTCTTCTCTGAAGCTCTGCTGGAGAGCTCTCGACCAATAAAACGGGCGACCGGAATCGCTCTCTTCCGTGACATCAAATAAAGCACGTTCCTCTTCTGGGTCTTCCTCCTCTAACTCTTCGGTACCAGTCTTTCCGCAAACTATTTTAAGGGCAGATAAGAATTTTTTTGTCGACAACCCTTTCCTGTGAGGTGAATCATCAAAGGTGTCGGCCAATGAGCGACCCGGCCATGGGTGCCTGCGCAAGAAGTCCGAGGCATCTACATAATGTAAGTCGGAGTTTTGTGCTTATGGAAAGAGTGATGAATACCGGAGTATCCGTGCATGAAAAGTTGCATGCTGCCTATTTTCTCTGGCAACGATTTCCCCTTCTTTGCCGCACTCCTATCGAGCCAATCGTAAAAAAATGCCTGATATGATGTGGATCTCCGGATTATCTCTTGAGAGTAATGTGTACCGACCTGGCTCGAAAGTGACACCAACTGGGTGCGTGGGACGATGTTTAGTGAAAGCCGTTCATCAAGTAAGGAAGCGGCCGCCTCCGAGATGTAACTAAGATAGATGCGTGAGTTGCACACATTGGAAATAAATGAACGATCACCTTAGATTTGGTATGAGACAAGATCGACCAAACGGGATAATCCAACGAAATTGACGATGAAGCCATTTCGTAGTCTGTGCTACTCTGTGAAATTTTTCCATGGGATACAAGGTAGGATTCTTGCCTTGGGGTTAAGACGGCCATAAGGTTCTTCGTCTTTGGGTTTGAATACCCTGTGTATAGTGGTCCGACAAGAGTTACATGGTACATGGTAAATGAAAACTCACGCCACGGTCTGAACCCTGCCGTCCACTTTAGCACGAGCGAAATAAGAACCAGACGAGCCTTTGGCGATCATTTTGGGGTGTACGCCCGCTGTAATCGCGTTCCGAACCGACTGGGTAATGCTGGAAAGTGTGGGCGGGAGTCCAAAGACCAAGCCACATCATAACACACCTCTCAAAGGCGGCCTGTGTCACCGGCGGTCTGTGATCCAACGTTTTGACCTGTTGCAAAACATAAGCCACTTGCTGAGGGGCGTAAGATTGCACAATTGACTTACCACTGACGTGGTCACTTCGTTCACTCCAGAGGGTAAAACGTAGGGATCAAAAACGCTCTGCCAAATCTCCTTGCGCGAATGATCCTCCACTTTCTTCTTTCGTTTCACCTTTTGCGCAATGGATTCTGTCCACCTTGCACACAGTCAAGTCGAGTCTCGTGAAAAGCGCCCACTGCACCTTTTGAATGCATTATCCAGCTTGCTCAGGTCTATGTGACCAGGTTTATGTGAACGTTTGGGTGCTTGTTCGTGCGGGGGTTTGGCAATGTGATCTGAGTTGCCGCCGTTGACTGTTGCTTCGTCTTCCTCCACATGTTGGGGTAATGGTTCGTAGCCTGCGTTACTTGGCATGCTGAGAAGAACTGGTGAACGGGATTCCAACTATGCACGCAAACCGTCGAATGTGTGCAATGCCAACATATGCACTGAGCTGCTCCCAACAGACTAGGACACCGGCACGACGTGGCTCCCAGCACGTGTACTGCCACCGTAACGTAAATTGAAAGCCACCAACTCATTGTGGAACATGTCTACTGAGAACTTACATTCGTACACATATCGAGATATCGATTCTCAAAATACATCATATGAAAATTCTACTCGTTATCAATCGGAAACCCTGACGAACATTGCGAGGATGTCTGATTGGGTGTGCAAGAAATCGGGCTACCCTTCTCCGGGTCCGCGCTAGAAAGCGATGCAGGGGAAGTAACAAGGAAGGGAACATTGAAGATGGTGCGATCCACGAGTGCAGGGATGGTACGAATTGATATTGTCGCCCATAATAAAAAGACGATGCCTGAGATGATACAAGTCAGAGGAGTGAAGTAGAGTCTTCAGGAACATACATGACCAAAGTGCACCAAAAACTCGGAAGAATCCACTGTCCAAGACGGCTCCCAGTTGTACTGACAATAGGGCATACACCCCGTTCGGGAAAATGATACCCCAATATGCCAAGCCAAAAGTCGGGGACGAATGCCTCATAACGCTGAACATGGACAAAAGTGCAATGCAGACCCAACATATTCCCATTGACCATAGGATATAAGAGGTGCAGAAACAGAAGGAATAAAGGAGTTCTCCGGTAATCGAAGACATCGGAAATGCGCCCGTAATGTGTGCCGGAAGCAGTGCAAGGAGGTTGGCACCATTGATCAACAGGGAGTAGCCTCCCTGGCCCAATGGTCCAAGAACAATGAAGCCAGACAAAATCAGATTTGTGTCTGGCGGACCGTAGACAAACAGTCGTGTGAGATAGGTCGTGATCACCATCATTGCGAGGCTAAGTCCGATGATAGCCATTGTAATGGAAACGCTCGTGGTGAGAAAAGCAAGCGTGGCCGACTGCGAGCGGAGAGCTGCGGAAAGTAAACCGCCAGTAGATGATGCAACAATAAGAGTGACGAATGGCAAGAGCCATACAGCAGTCATCTTTGAAAAACTTTGTGTTTGGATGTTGGTCCTGCCACACTGTTGAGGGACGCCTCGGAGACGGGATCGCCGACTTACATTGTATACACCATGCCAAATGCACACAAGAAGGAAACAACGGAATCGATCCACCAGCATCCCCACAAGAAATAGAGAAATCCTAGCCCACCGAAGCCAGCCACTTGGTTCATGTCCTGTGTAAAGTAAATCATTGACGGAGTACAAACCCCAGCATCGCTTACGAGTGCAATGTTAATCAAGGTCGCAAAACCCATTGGAACAGCCCCTACAAATAAGCTTTGTGCGGGGATACGCAACATTTTCGACCATACGTCAGGGAACATTGCAAATCTGGCAGCAGTGGCAACACTGATCAAGGTGAACAATGCAAGATTGAGGAAGAATATGATCAGTGTAAAAACTCTGATAACGGGGCTCTCGCGGCCATAGGGGAAGTTGTGTATCAGAGCAGATGTTGTGCCAGTGCCCATGATGACTGTGTGCCATGCTGGGGTGAAATGCCTGTGACAGGGGTCGGCAATCCGCTGGAGGAGAGAAACAACCACGTACCTGATATACTCTCTCCACGCTCTGTTAGACGACATCAAATATGTGGGAGGGCGTCACATCTGCTAGATATACGTGGTGAGTTGACCAAAAACTCCAGGTGGCCACTACCAAAGTGCGCGGATCGGAGGCACTTTCGCGAATTCAAAATCGGCTAGCGCAACGTAGCGCATCCACGGCACCGAGGCTGCAAGCAGATCTCCGACATTGACACGTCACCGATATCAGCTTTGTATTGTACCGGCGGTCGGTTTGTTTGAAGCACGAAGTAAAGCCGAGAACAAAGCCAAGAATAATAATCACGTGACCGACTGGACGCTTATTTGCTCTCCCGACTCTTCTGAAGGTTTCTGTTTCAGGTCTCATCAGTCTCATCGGTATACGTTCAATTCATTTGATATGCGGTGCAGTCAATTCGACACCGTGTTTGATTGCGTGTTTCGAAAAGTGTGACATTATTATACTTGGTAGCATGCTAAATAGGGTAAGTAATTATTTTATAATAAATTATTTTCACGCGGAGGATCAGAAGAGAACCGCGTGCAGAAATGTTGTCCCGGAGACTTGTTCTCGTCTACCCCAGCGTTTCTTCATCCGCGGCGCCCTCCCTTCCGACCTTTTCCTCCATTGGAGGAGCATCAAAGATCCGACCACTCGGACACATGAGTAGTGTCCGTACTGCAACATAAATCCATAACAGCAGGGTAGCAACTGCATATATCGCTCCCCATATGCGAAAGAAGGTAGATGAAAACGTGGAAGCCAATGCAAGTGTACAATTTGCATACACTCCCTACAATCTCGCACGATCAGCAGGTCCAGGACGTTTGATAGGTGTTGACGTACGTTTGGGAAAATCATGGACCAAAATGTCAACCCGAATGGAACTTGGGCTCGTCGGAGTGAATGCCACAATCCGAGGAAAGCCAAGACCATCCAGAAGGTCGCAAATGACCACAGCACAAAGGCGATTACGACGCATATCGTGTTGACAGTTTCGCCGGTAAGGAATGTCTCTAGTGTGCTCCCATCGGTTGAAAGGAATATTGACTTGAGTCCTGAGCCAATCAAAAGGATGGCAAAGGCACCCTGCCCAGCAGGTCCTAATGGAAAGAAGATGGACAGAATGGTAGGCCCTTCGGCATAACCATATATAATGGTGCGGACGAGGTATACGGCGAGGAGCATCATAGTAAGTGTCAACCCGATAATAACCATACATGCGGAAAAGGTGATCGTGAGCAGCGCGTCATTCGACGAGTATGGGATAAGACCGTGTGCAATAATCCCCCCTGTGGATGCACCAACAACAAGGGTCACTATGGGAAGTAGCCAAGTAAGGTTCATAGACTCGAAATCGTGTTCGTGACGCGTGATCCTTGGTGGGGTTTACGGTAAGTTCGCACTTCGCAATTAATCTGTGTGGAATGACTGACATGGTGTGTATTATGCCCCAACAGCACATTGCTGAAAGTGCAACATTCAGCCACCAAAGTGCCCATATGGCATAGAGAAATCGTCGACCGCCAAAATTAAAAGTGTCGTGGATCAAGGTGACTGAGACAGTGAAAAGTGTAGTGGCACCCATCGGAAAAGTCCCGAGATATAGACTCTGGAGCGGATGTCGCAACATACGATTCCAGATACCAGGGTACAAGGTGTACCTGGCAATGCTGAGCAGAGTGAACAGCACAAATAGCGCAAGATTGAGGAAGAAGAATGCAAGGGAGAACAACCACATGACACGCGAATCGGTACCGTACGGAAAGCTATGGAAGAGAATGGATATCGATCCGGTCCCTGTTAAATCATGTGAGTAGTAATAATTCGAATCGATGGTCTCAGCAGAATGCTCTCGAAGTGACCACCGACAAGGATACTCACCCATCGTGACCGCAAACCAGGCAGGCGTGAAGTGCCTGTCCCAATACTCAGTGACACGCATCTCGACAGGAGAATAGCCATGCCTACCTTATCACACACCCCAATGCTCTTGTGCGCAACGATCTGCCACCTAGTTGGTTTTCCGTCATGGGTGTGCAGTGAATACTGACGGGATTAACTTGAAAGTGTCATTTTATTTAAGACTTGGGCAATGGGGCTAGGGTTGGCTTGGAGATGGGACCGACCCGGATCAGATGATGAACCGTGTGACCGGCCAAGAGCCCGCGTCCCTGTTATGCAGTGGTGCTAGCATTAGCCACATTTTGCGCCGGAATTACTGTAGCCCGACGTTTCAGTGAAGATGGAGATGATTCCCTTTTTTGACCAGCTTTTCAATCACAACTCATTGCAACTGCAATGGCCCGAGTTAGAGTCGTTGAGCGAACATTGGGCTGCATCGGACAGTAATGCCCGTCGGACGACGACGAGGGGGACTGCATTTGGTCAGCCATAGTGTCTGATGACTTGGAGTGACCAAACTGTTTACCAAACTCAATCTAGTACCTTTTACTTGTGGCGTCGCTTAGTCGAATAGGCGCTACCGACTTTGCCCATTGGGCATTGCACTTGCCCTGGAACCGCCACAATGTGTGCTGGCTGTTTCCTTAAGGCCCGTCTTCATGAGACATGCCGTCAATTTCCGGGCATCACAAGGGTCAGCGGTAGTCTGTGTTGATGGCCCAGACTAATGACCAATCCAGTACACAACAGCTCTCTGAAACGAGTAGACGTAGACAAAGGTGGGACTCGAGTTCTGTAATCAATTCAGATGCTTGCAGGACAGATTTACCTCCCTTCTCAGTGGAAGTAAACTTTCGCGGAGCATGATCGTAATTGCCCCTGAATACTGCCAGAACTGGTCGTCATCTGACCTGACATTCCGGATCATACCAAAGCTCTTTGATACAAGACGAACAAGTAGATTACACCATTCGGTTCATGAACAAAAGAATAGGCACAGAAAAAAAAAGTCACACTACGGAAATGGTATCAATGTCCATCCAGCGCGCCTCTAAGCCAAGGATGGTTCCGAACTTCCTCGATGTCGGCTCGTAGAGAGGGTTCAGGTTCCAAGCAGCGGCTCATGAGATGCAAGCAAGAGTTGCCTAGTTTCCTTCCGGGTAGTTCGGATAGTATAATGCGCCCTTCAATAGCATCCCGTTCGGTAGGAAAGGGTGACATGCCAGTGAGTAAGTAAGACATCAGGACACCAAGGGTCCATATTTCGACAGGAGGGGCTTGATAAGGTTGTTTGAGTAGGACCTCCGAGGCGGCATACGCTGTTGTACCGAAAAAGAGGGTATAGAACGGCCGGGGTTGGGCAGGATCTACCACCGTCGCGCTACCAAAGTCTATAAGCTTAACCTGACATCCAGAAGTAAGTCGCGAAGACTACGGCGGCAGCATGACAAGGCACACCTTGAGATTCCTGTCAATAACTAGATTTTCGTCCTTGATGTCACGATGGCATATTCCACGGCTGTCGAGATAGAATACGGCTTCGACAACCTGAGCCATGATGTATCGAGTTTGTTTCTCCGAAAGACGTTTGTGTTTTGTTTGCTCGATGCACTCAAACAAGTCATGCGAGGGGCGACGTGGATAGCGGGGCTTTGGAACGTCTAGAGAAACGCATGAAGGCTCCTTTGGAACGGGGATATTGCCAAGGACTTCGTCATCTGACGGCGGAGAGTCTGAAAGGAGGATGTTGATCGAGGAAAGTTCGCTGCACACTTGAGGAGGGGTATCCGGTTCCGATTCGACTACAGAGAATTCAGATGCTGCGGGAGACAATAGTGGGGTTGGAAGAAGTGGGGTGCACATCTGTGGCGAAGAATGACGTGACCTTTCCCTTTTGCGCCACGGAGATCCGTGCAGTTCCTGAACCTATAGTGCGTTGAACATCAATTGGAAGCTTGGACAACGGGGGCTCAGGGACTGACGACATAGAAGAACAAATCGTCCTCAAATACTTCAAGACATTTGACAATGTGTTCGTGGTCCATGATGCTAAGGAGCATGATCTCTACTGGAATTCTCCCAAAGGTATCGTGGTTGATCCATGCTTGATCCGGCACTTTCGCCTTGATCACAAACTTGACCGCGACTTCCGAATTATGACGACGATGCAGAGCGGTCATGACGAAACCATAGCCACCAGACCCAAGCTCGTCTCCAAGAATATACACTTGCGCGAAAGCTGGATTGAGGTAGTGTCCGGGGGGAAAGCGGGGCGAGTAGTTTACCGAACAGAGGTCGTCCGGCATTGGATCAGGCAAGGAAGTGCGCAACGAAGGGAGATGGTAGATCGGTGGAGAACTATCATCGCCATAGGAAAGAAGGAGCGACTCCGGCTCTGCCAAAGTAAATGCTGTCACACCGGGCCCGGGATGAGTAGGGTGTGCCGGGTTGACTGCGCCACAACGAGGAATGGATTCAGAGTTGAATGGATAGTTTGCGAGAGGCAGATCACGATCATCGGGAAACCGAAGAGACGAGAGCGAAGAGTATATGCAGTTATCGATGTCACTGCGGCTGCAGAACGGGGAAGGTGAGGAAAGGTCGTGAACACGGGACGCGCCACGCTGAATGCTGGATCGTCTGTTGCTCATGCGGGCGGGATGTGGATCGACGAGATAAGGACGAGGGTTGGTTTATGTGAGGTGTCGCAATGGAAGAAGCGAGGAAGGGCGACATGATTTGAGAGGATGCCATTTGAGAGTTGGAATGCAATTAAAGTCACCGTGGCAACTCTGGAGGGGATCGCCGGAACCTAGTCAGCTGAGGGCGACTTGGCCCGACGATGTCTTTTCGGGGCACCGGCAGGACGTGACACGAATCCTGTAAGAGAACGTCGACGACAGTCTCTTGATCAATCAGACAACAATGGAAAATTCAAATTGCTCGACGTATTACGCAACATCTTCATAATCTTCCCCAATTTCCAGAAACCGTCGAACCTCTTGCGCATCGATCCCGTTCTGCCGCGTAAAGTAACCAAGCAGGATCGAATAATTGTCTCTCACACCGCGTCAACATCCGCCATTCCTGAAAAACACAGTGCTCACCAGTCCACCGCACAACAGCCTCGTGTGCGAGCGTGATCGCCCTCTTTTTCTCCTCCACCTTGACTGGATCGCAAGCCCCATACGCATCCAGCTCTTTCTCCAGCGTCGCAATCTGCTGTCTTGCCTCTGCAATCTTCTGAAGCGCGCTTGTTCGTGCCGCCTGTGTGAAAAAGGGATGGTCCACATCAAAGGGATGGACCAAAGGTCGTACGCTCTCGGGTCGCAACGCCCGCTCCCGATCTATTGCAGCTCCAAACTCCGCAACTTGGTGTTCGTAGTTCTTCTTGGCATCCCTTGCCGTGTCCAGCCTGTTTCGTAGCTAAATGACAGTCAGCAAGAGATACAGTGCGATATGCGTCCATACAATGCTTCCTCGCTGCGAGGGGAAGCTCCAAAAGACTGAAATCGTTGAGAGCGAGCGCATACACCCATCCTTGTGTGGACTCACAGTTGGAAGACCCGATCTTGTCGCCCTGCACGAGGCCATCGTCGACGAGGGACTGCAGGACTTCTTTCACGGATTGCGAGACTGACTCCAGGATATAAGGACACCTGTTCCAAGGTAGGTTGTATGCTGGCGTACCGATGCCTTTGAGCTTTGGTCCGAGTTTCTCGAGCTCTTTGAGCTGAATAGATAATACATAAGTCTGAACGCGGGAGGAATATGACGAAGACCTGCTTGATAAAAGTCTTTCTATTCAAGGGGTTAGATCGTAATAAAAGGAAAGCTCGTGACCTACCGATTCGTGAAATATCTCGAGAAGCTTGACGCGTTTCTCTTCGGCAGACAATCCCCGTGGCGCCTGCAGGAGTTAACGATATTCGTAACGATCAACGAGTTCGCGTACCATAGATAAATGAGTCCCTATGGAAAAGAGGGCGCGCGGGGTACCTCATTTCCTGATCACATGACGTATCACGTGCATCGACGCTCAACGATCGCCCATGGAAAACAGAATGAACTCGTATTTTGCATGTGGAAGTAGTCACAGTAATTGGCACCAACTCAACCAAGAAAAAGGTCAACAAACTGCCGGTCTTGTAAAGCGGAAATCGTGCTTAAATGACTGAGGCGGAGAGTATACAGAAAAAGCGCGCAGAGGGGTGGAAACATGCAATCATAGTCCAGAGCAAGGATCGGGTGATTTGAGTGGATAAAAGGCTAAGCATTGTCCCTGAAAGGAGTGCTGGCTATCGAGTCGTACCGGATAAAGTGTAGACAATGAAAGAAATGAGATGACGTTAGCTCGTGGAATGAAGATTACAAAAGAGTGGATGGGTCGAGAATACACATACAACCATTCAGCGCGAACATGGAGGTAACGATGCTAGGGTGAACGTCCAGGGAGAGGAGTCTGGTTGTCACCGGATCAGGTCAATGGGTGGTTGTGTTTGCGAGGGATATCGATAAGCCACAAAATCCCTGTCCTGTTCAACCCGTTCTTCAATTGCTTTCCGAGAAGCAACAGATAAACGAGGACCCATGCGAGGCACCGAATTGGTATATGCAGCGGGAAGATAGTCATCATTTGCATCAAAGACGGGTGATGTCAGGCGGGGAAACTCGTGCGAACTGTAACCATTAGTCTCCACAACGGCGGAAGACTTCTTGCCCAATAGTGTAGCAAGGCCAAATTTGCTCTTTCGCTTGGTGGGTGTAAGTGGGATAGCAGGATTCTCCTCGATGTCTCCGAGACGACCTAAAGACCGACGAGACATGCCGAATTCACTGTGCATCCCATTGGGAGTCTTCATACGGTCGAGACCACCAATGGCTGGCATTGTCTGGACGCCTAGATTAGGGCGTGTCCCGGTTCCATTAAATGATTGTCGCCTTGCTTCATTTCGGAATGGAGCATGGGGCGGTGCTAGATCTTGTACATCTTGTCCAAGATGACGAAGATCGTGCATTGAATAGAGTGTCTGTGGCCTTGGATCTCCACCAGAACCGTGCTGAGCCCGAAGCCTCACCTCTCCAGGGAGTGGGGGCAACGACTTTTCTCTGGAGGGTGCCACCTGAGAACGTGTAGCTGTTGACTTGGGCAACGTCATGCCATTGGTGGATGAAAATGTTGCTGGTTGAAGCTTCTGTCGCATATCCGGTTCCGACGTGACAGGATGAATAGGTACCCTTGATCTCCCGTTTTCATCTGGTGACATGTCGGGTACTTCCTTCTCATCAATTTGCCCACTGTTCTTCCGGTCACTACCATCACCATTGCCGGCTGAGGGGCGCGAAGAGGTCGGTGATGGAACAAGACTGGTTGGAGCCGTAGAAGGTGACATACCGGCGGACGAGAACCCTCCATTTCGTGGGGACGACGTTGAGGGTAATGAAGGTGTCGATGCGTGGCGACCACCAAGATGCTCCCCAGGTCCACGCTCTACAAGATAAGACAACGGCGGAGGCGGTGCCAGGGGAGAATCGTCGTCATGACGGTCTAAAGATCGCAATGAATCACGCGGAACAGTCTGGGTTTCGTCCTTGTGTGGTGTGCCTCCCTTTACAATTTTCCATATCTTGGCGAGGCCATTGCGTTTCTTCTTCATCTTTTCGCTGGACACCACAGTGGACACTTCCTCCTCTTTGGTGGTTGGCGGCCAAAGTTGGCTATGCCTTTGCGTGGACAGTGTGCTTCTCTGCGCACCTGGCGAACGAAGATGTGGGACATTTGCTTCGCGTTGCAATGCCACGCTGAGCAAATGAATGAGACAACGCTCGCTAGATGACAAACAAGCGCTGGACACGTACTGCATATCAACCATACTTCCCGACATTCCCGAAGCAGCCAGGCTATCCTGACTTCGCCACGCAGAGCTTAGGTTTTTGAAGCCAAAGAACCGAGAGCGTCTAGGAGACACAGAACCCGGACTGTGTGCATCCGAGAATGATGCTTGGGAGTATACCTGTCCCAAACTCGGCTGAGCTTCGATGGGAACGGTCAAAGAACTTGCTGGTCTCATGCTGACAGCAGAGTACCTCGAATTCTGCATGAGGCCAAGGCCGCTGTCTGTGAGAGGGGCCTGACTGTGCGAGGAATAGAGCGACGTGACGTCCACTATAGAACCTCGAGAAGACTTGCGCGTCCGACCGCGTTCGTGCTTCTCTTGCTTCCGCCTCCGCTCCTTCTCCCTCTCCTCACGCCGTACGTCGACATGTTCGACGATGAGCCCATTGTCGAGAAGAGTGATGTCACGAGACGCGCTGCGAATGTGATGCGCGCCAACTCCGTTTGATGTAGATGTGACGCGAGGTGGCTTGAGTTTAAATGCGTTATCATCAAGAACGCTTAAATCGTATGCTGAACGAAGCTGAGAGTACGTATCGCGAACGCTGTTCTCGAGCTGTATCGACTCCTGCATAGCACGAGCGTGGGCCAGTGCCTCGGCTTCAAGCAGTGACCTTTGAGCCTTGACGTAGGCATCCACAGTCTGCTGCCTCGACGTTGGCTCTTTAGGTGTCTGACGCCACGGCATGTCGGCATGATTTCGATGTAAAAACAAGAAGCACTCACCATCGTAGCCCACACCTTTAGGTTTTGCTCTGTCAAGCGCCCACCTCTGGCTCGAGGTCTAGAAGAGCACTCGGAAGCCAAGATACCAGCAGCCTCTTCTTCCTCTTCTCTTCTCAACAACTCTTCAAAGAGTACGTCGCTTTCCCTATCCCATATACCAGGGCCGACGACGACGACGTCGGCCATGTCTTGATCTCTCATTGCGCATTCGACGCATATCTCTTCTTGCGGTTGTGGAGAGGTCGGCGAGAGGATTGGGTTGATCGGGTCTGGTGCGGCTGCGGCAGGAGTAATGTAAGTGGGATGCTGAGGATAGGCACGGAGATTTGACGATATGGGAATAGCCAGGGTAGGACTGTAAGGTCTCGAGGACGATAAGCCATTTACGGAAGGTAGCCTGGAAGCCCCAGCACCGTCGGGCAGAGGATACGAGGGCTGACGCATGGTGGCAGGATAAAGGGAAGGAGGTATATCGCGAACGCCAGCTGGCGGTGGTGAGGGGGGATGTTGTGTAATCGAATCGCCAAAAGACTTGAATGAGTCGCTGAACAACTTGGAGTCGATAAAGTTGGAGCCGTTGAGTAGGGGCGTCGCTGTTCCGTTGGATTGGTTATGGATATTGTCATCAAGGCTGCGTTGTTCGCGAGGGTTCACAGGGAGGACGTAGGAGATTGCGGATGCTGGAATGGGTGCGCCGGCGTCAGAGGGATCATGTTTTTCGTCGTTGAGCGTTCGCTTTTCGTTTATGGGATCCACCAGAGCTGTCGACGGTAATCTTCGGGTATCACTTTGGACGAAGTTGGGATCATCCCGAGCAAGGGTGTTACTCGAGGCGAGAATCATGGAAGGACCGCTTGTTGGTTTGGGTGTGTGAGAGAGGGAGGGATATCTGTTGTCCTTGAAATCGAAATCTGAGATGGCAAGGCCGTGTTGGAATAAATTGAGGTGGAGGTTCGGGGAGAAGTTCGGGGAGACTGTCGAATCTTGTCGTGCAGGTGGAATCGTCGAAAGTGTGGCCATCGCCAAAATCAATCAACCGGAGATGATCTGGGCCTTGGAGAAAGGCTTCGAGGAAAAGCTAGCGAACAAGAGAGCG
The DNA here is from genome assembly GCA_038094315.1 of Phylloporus cf. tubipes. Lineage (NCBI taxonomy): Eukaryota > Fungi > Basidiomycota > Agaricomycetes > Boletales > Boletaceae > Phylloporus > Phylloporus cf. tubipes. The sequence goes on from JBBPTZ010000096.1 coordinate 38,064, forward strand.
AGAAGGGCGGCAAGACCTGTTAATTAACGACCGACACCCCGAATTCTGCAGAAAAGTGTCTGCGTCGCCAATGTCCAACAGACGCTGAGGGGGAGTTTAGTGGACGGCGCTTGCGGCGAGCAGTCAGGGCGGAATACTATGGCTCTGCAAAGAACAAGGACGGCGTGTAGCACAAGGCAAGTAGCGTCTTTCAACTACGATCCATTCGAGTATTATTTTCCCACGGATACTGGTCCTCCCGGGGTAAATACGTGAGATGGCGTCTCAGCTGGCCACCCCAACAAGTGTGTGCCAAGGGAGGTAGCATCGGTCGAGGAGATACCCGGAACAGTCATGCGCTCGAGACGTGAGGAAGGCGCTGTTGAAACATATTTCAGAGGCCCTCGAGGTCTTATCGCGCGAACGGGCAGGTGCTTGTGCCGCCTCAACGCAGACTTAGCATGTTCCTCCAGTCGGACGTGTCTATGGCCACCGTTGACACGCCGACGACCACCGAAACATGTGAGAACGTGAATTAACGAACGTGCCTCACTTGACGCACCCATCGTACGACAAATCCATCCTATAGTTGTAAATGACATGCAAGGCACCCGAGAGCCAACAAATCGACGAAAAAATATACCCCCACGCTAAGCACACCTGAGCGTGCCTTGCCGACCGCCGGCCGTGCTGGCCATTCGTCTCTCCTCCGTGCCCACGAGCCACTGTCGAGCGTTGAATCCGGCTCGACTCTCCACCCTCGCAATCACTCGAGTAGCTGCGTCACGAGCAACGTTCATGCTAGGTCTCGTACCCCGCCTCCGGGGGCCCTCTGCGCACCCCGCGATGACCGAAACTTGTCGTTGCCGAGGCACAAACTCGGGAATGTCACGCAAGTTTCGAGCTGGCAGCGGCTTCCGACTTGGCAGGATATGTGTAGGCGGGACGAGCACTGGCAATCCCTTGATCCTCGGCGCTGGGGTCCCCGTCAGTGTTGCCGCTCCAAGTTTGCAATGTAACCCAGCCAAGGGACACTGGGACACCCCTGATCCACACGGTCTCTCTGCGCAGACATCCGACGCTTGTGATGGTGAAGATGGCTCCGCGGATACGCGACTGCTGCAAACCTGCCCCACGCACTTTTGAACAACGCCAGATGCCCATTGTTGTATGTCTTCGTAAGTGAGAGAACGGAAAGTCGCAGGGACCCCGACTTCACCATCAGAGACTTCGTCGACAGATGGCGCATGCATGACCATGCTGACGTCCGCCGCAGAATTTTCAGACATCAAGAAATCCTCGTACACGTAATGCATCACCCTCCTAGACCTGGAAAGGTGTAGTCCGGACTCGCTATTGGCGTCAATAGCAGCAATGAGGTCCGCACCGAGTATGTGAGGGAGCATGCTTTCATCCGCAGAGGACCCGCTAGAGTACCGAGAATCGCTCTCACAGTCTGAGTCGCTGTCGGACAGGAAAGATCCATCGATCTCATCGGCCGTGCGTCCGCGTGTTGTTAACCCGCGACCATGAGTTGGCTCGCTTGCCGTAGTAAGCTTTGGTATTGATGCCGGTCCTTGTTCAGGGGGATCTTGAATTGGGGCTGTCTCGATAAGCATCTGTCCATCCAATGATCGTCCCGTTGGAGTGGGGACGGAAGCAAGCCGTGGCCACTCCAGTGTCATATACCTGGTCCCGGACTCCTCGACCGGGTTGTGGACGAAAACGTGCGGTGGCGCCGCCGTGACCTGGTGGTGATCATGTCGAGAACCGATGGCCCGGTGCACAAAGCAGCGTCCCCTAGATGTCATCGGCGCCGGGGGATACCGAGTGATGACAGACTGAGGAACGAAATCCAGGCACTCAGGGCGACGCTTTGCAAGCTATAAAACGATGGTGCTATATAAGCAGTGCGACGAGGGAAATAGCACTGCAGCACTTACGGCTTCTTTCCCTCCAGCCAGTGTGTGAGTTTCCCGCACGGTTTGTATCCCGCGAGCAACGCCATCTGGGTGATCAGAAACAGTGCCTTCATGATCGCGAACGCCAACACTCATCAACGTAGTAGATGCAATGTTCTGCACAAAAGGTTGACAAGAGGTGTTAGCTTTCTTTGCCGGTTTACAGAAAAGGGGGTCGACGTACCATCGACATAACAGCGAGCTCCTTAGCGATTTCAATGCGCCCGTGGGTGCATGGAAGGTTGACAGTGACAGGCTGGTCATCCTGCTCAACACCACGAGTGTCGGCAAAAAAGAATACATTGTGAGATACGTACCTTCATGGATATCCGCCCATCACCTTCAGCTGTAGGTCGCTCTTCGGGAACAGTGTGTTGGTCACAGGCGGGTAAAGGGAATTCCTCTCCCTGATCATAGTCGGACAAGGTAACATCTTCTGTATCGAAAAAAGCGACTTCCGCTGCGTCTGGAACAGGAAGCGGAATATGGAGAGCATCCCGGCCTTGGCGCACAAACAGATGGCTAGTAACGTGCCTTTCACTAAAGCCAGCACCCAATGGGTGAAGGATTTGGCAGTCATCTATCGTCCCGCATGGTGGCAGTAGTGTGGTAGATAACGCAACCTGGGAGTCGGCGGACTTGGTCGATGCACTATAAGGGAGAGAGCTTTGAGGTCCTCCCACGCAGGGCGACACCGAAGCAAGGATCGAATTCTCCACATTTAGGTCGACTGGTGTGGAATTGGGCTTGTCCAGGGGTAAGTTTATCTGTTCCTGGATGTCTCGTTCATGAGCGAGTGCAACCTTATGGGCGTGAATGCTATCGAATATGGGCTGGCGTAAATGGGGAAGGATGACAGCGATGTTCGCGAGCGTCAGCCCAATGCTCGCCATCCCACTGAGGACGCGGGAGTCGGGGAGTGTCAATCCCAACATTACGAGGAGGGGCGGAGAAGCCATGCCTGTCTCGTGCAGCCATTTCGTAGTTGACGCGAAGCTGTAAAGACCTGCTCTGCAATTATTCATCGAATCAGCCGGCGCACACGAGGAAGGGATCATGGTCGGAGACGAACGACTGAACAACATTCCTTTGGCTCTCGCCGTGCGCGTCAGAGTACGCGTCATATCACGTGCTTTGAAAGTCAAATGGAATGTTTGATCGTGTCGTGTCGATCACTTGACTGGGCTAAAAGTGAAAGTATATTCTCATAGCACCCTGGATATTCCACACCGTGAGGCATCACGAACTCTTGCAAGGTTGGGATACTAGTTCGCTCGAGCCATTCGTGGTGAATGGAGCGGGTCGTGTAATGAGAGCAGAAGGAAGTAAAGGCATATACAGAGCTGATGCTAGTCTATGTCCGACAGTTCTTGCACGCCCCGCTTGTAAAAAACTATTTGCGATACCTGCGATACCTGGAATGAAGTGGGCCAGAAGAAAGGAAACGAGATACGAACCACAAGACACTCTTCCTGTTTCTTCTCATTTTTCGCTGAAGCTGAAGGACGCCGTAGAGGAGGGCCTCGGCAGTCGGGGGACAGCCGGGGACGTAAATGTCGACGGGGACGATGCCTGGAAGAAATAGAGGTGAGATGGGGTCAATGATAAGAAAGGTACATACGATCGCAGCCTCTGACGACGGCATAGGAGTAGTGATAGTAACCACCGCCGTTGGCGCAAGAACCCATGGAGATGACCCATCTTGGTTCTGGCATTTGATCGTAGACCTTTCGCAGGGCAGGGGCCATTTTGTTGGTGAGTGTTCCTGCGACAATCATGACGTCGCTCTGACGGGGACTTGCACGAAAGACGACGCCGAGACGGTCCTGGTCGTATCTGGCTGCGGCCATGTGCATCATTTCGACGGCGCAGCAAGCGAGACCGAAAGTCATTGGCCATATTGAGCTCTGACGACCCCAGTTGACGATTTTGTCGAGGGTTGAGAGAACATACTCTGACGAAGGGACACGGTGAGGGCGGAAGGGATGGTGGAGGAGGGGGACCTACCGGCCTTGTTTGTGGGTGTTTCGAGACTGAGCTGGTTTGAGCCGCGAATGGCGAGGGTGGTGGTGGGTGGTGCCGGGAGAGAACTCGACGTATGCAGCAAACGAGACGCGGTCCGGAGTGCTACTGGATGAACCAAGACAGACGAGTTGGGCGGACGCGACTGGCGAGGGCAGGATGGGACACGCACCTGGTGTTCTCAGAAACATGTTGTTGGACGACGAAGCGGGCAAGGATGCAAGCGAACGCTATCCCACATCGGAACACCCCTCCACGGGGGGTCATCACGTCCCGAAGGTGTCCCCTAGTCGTGGAAGGGGACGAGCAGGCGGACAGAGGTCCATCTGGCACGACCCACCTGCACCCGGCCGTCGCATTCTGGTCCAGCAGCGGATGCTCCGGAGCCTCTCCGTGCTCCTCCTCCTCGACCTGTTCTCACGGCGATTCAGAAGCGAACCCCCGTACGTATAAAACCAGGGTCAACCCGACTTCCTAATCACTCTTTTTTCTTTTCCTTTCATGCTCTCCTTCTTCAAATCCCCTGCAAAGCAGCCAAAGTCCCTCGTCATCGACGAGAAGCAAGACGATGGCGCCGTCGCCGTCACCATAGAGTCCACCGACGCGTCCTCGGCTCTGCAGCCCACCGACGAGGCCGAGGCTAGACTCTCCTCTGCCTCTATGCCCACTATAGACTCTACGCCCACCATACAGGGTAAACCAGCAGATGCTCCCCTCCAGCACCCACCCGACTCACCCAACCCCACTGCCTCCCTTGCCCCTCCTTCCCCTGTAAATGCCCAGGTCTCGCCTCCCTCAGTCCACACACAATCGTCAACCCACGGTGACCATCCCATGCATACCCAAAGCCAGTCTGCGTTGCCCTATTCCCCACCCGATGCAAACTCGCCTGCCAAAGATCCCCGTCGCTTCTCCTTCCCCTCCTTCTCTTTTCTTCGTTCCGATGCAAAGCAGCCCAAGTCTCGCCCAAAGCTTCCCCCTATCCAGACTCAATTCACGTCCGTCTCAAAGGCTTCCGAGAAAAAGCCCAAGTCTGGTCGTCCATTTTTCGTCTTCATCGGGTCCACGGCTTCATCTGAAAAGCGCGCAAAGGAATCTGCAGTTATCGTTCGCTCTGTCATTGTCGGTGACCCCAACGTGCCTCCCGTCAAGACAAAGGCCGCGTTCAAACATGACGTAGCCCGTGTCAAGTCTCAGCTTCTTGACCCAAAAGTAGCTGCAAAGGTGATCACTCAACTCAGAGCACTTCCCCCCCATCCCAATGACGTAGCACCGAACACCAACGTCCCCATTCATGCCGTCTGTCTCGCTGTGTCCGACAGGGATGTCCACGAACAATACTTTGCTCGCCTGGAATCCATCGCTACATCCTCCATGTCAGCCATATCCACCGCCCTAGCCGATGTTCACCTCGTCGACCTTCTCATGGCCCCAAACATGGGTTTCGGTGCACCAGTCACTGCTCAGGGCCTCTTTGCAGGCTCGGTTCCTACCCCCGAAACGGTTATTGATGGCGTTGAACAAATCACCCCGCAGCTCATGGCGTTGGGATATGCCACCGGCAAAGTCATGCTCCCCGACCATGATGGTGTCACTGTACCCTCGGACAGGATATCCGTGCTCACATGTTAGCTTCATTCCATCTTGTTCTTTCCTCCAGCTAATGTCTTTGCCTAGATTGGTGGGGCTTTGAAATCTGTCTCCCCTCTCCAACCGTCGCCTACCTGGAAGCAGCCGAGTTCCCAGGCTCTGCTCTCCTCGACCTACTGACAGCCCTGTCCGTTCTCAACGAGGGTGTGCGCGAAATCCTTCCCTTCATTCGATACATCGCCCAATTTGTTCAAACCGAATGGAGAATGATCAAGGGCGCAGATCAGGGCAAGGGTGTTATTTGCACCGCAACTTGGCTGCTGCCTGTCGCACTCGTTCCCCGTGCCTGGGATTTTCCTGATCCTCCGCCTCCTCACTCAGAGATGGGAGTTGCCCCACAGAGTGCGCCAACGTCGCCGTCTGTCAAGCGGTTCTCGGCCACGCTTACAACCCCAAAGCCTTCTACCGAGGCTCCCGGTGGTGCCCCTCGTGTTTCCTCTGCGTATTCCACCGAGACCCGAGACGAAGAGGATTCACGTCACATCATATCCAGTGATCCGCCCGTCCTCCCAGAGCTTGTGGTTAGTGCTCCAGGATCAATCGATGGTGCGCCGCCGAAGAATGTCGATGGAGAAACTCACAATTCTTACGACAAGGCACAGCACGATGGGGGAGCGACCGCCCATTGATGTAGTGGTGCTTAATCGCACGGCACTGGCATCCTTGCGCCCGCGCCCGGACGGCTTCCTTGTTACGAATTCGTTACGACCCCTTGGACCACTTTATACCTCGCTACATCTTCCGCTCGTTTTACTGCCGTCTACATCTCATCGTCTAGCATCATTCATTTTATACCTTATTATATGTTAGTTTATCTTTTGGCCTGGAAACTGCCCTTGACAAATTTACCTATCAATTAGACAGGATGATAGAGACACAGCTACCCCATATTGCGCTCGTTCTTCTAATCAATCGTTGGCTCAATTGCGACAGCTAGTTGCCTACGTTGGTCTATTTGGGTCATCAATGCATCATTAATAATACTAGGTTTGCTGGAGCTATCGGATGTCTTACTGACTATACGCCATCGAGTAATCGGTATTTCATTGGATGTCAGCTGTTGAGTGCCGTACAGTACTCTTTCAAAGTCTGCAGTGTGCTTGAACCACGCTGGGCCTTTCACACGATACAAAAGATGAAAGTGAACTGTCTGGGTGACCCCTCCATGGTAAATGACGGTAGGTAGTAAATACGTACAGTTCCTAGTCTCCTTCGGTCATGAGCCAGGTAGCAAAGCTGTCCAAGCGCTTTTTTTCAGCTTCGGCGGAATCCCCTTCAACATCATCCCCGACACCACTTCGCTTGAAGTGCTGTTTCCCAACATAGAGCGACGCCTCAATTCGCCTTCCAGCAAAAAAACGCCCATTCATCTTCTGCCGAAATTCCGTTAGGATCGGGTGCGTCTAGTTCGCAGGACTTACCAGGACACATGCTTGAGCACTCAGAAAATCTCTGAATTTCACTGTCATGACACCCTCCAGCTCCTTCTGCAAGTTTCAATGAGGTGGTGATCAGCGAAATTTACCCGGTAGCCAAAAGACCCCTACGTCATACAACACCACATTTGTCACTTCTCCCAGTGTTGAGCACTCGTCGCGAACATCCTCCTTGAGATCAAGTAAGAGAGACGCGTCTTCGTCAAGTTCTTTCAAAGTAAACATATGCTTCAATACGACAACTCTGCCATTCCGGTTGGGCAAATTCATATTGTCCTCCTCAGTCTTCGCAGGGCCAAAGCCATCTTCGTCGTCCCATTCTTGTAGTTTTCTGTAGACGCAAGTTCCATATCCTTGTCCAGGTTACATGAAAGTGTCGGCTCACTTTTGCATTCTACCAATCCGTCGCGTAGCTTTCTTCTTGTCGACCGTTCTCCGTGGCTGCGCGCTTCCATTCGCTTCCGTTCCCGTGTGTTTGTGCTTGAACTCGGCTCTTTGCACTTTCATCACCGTTGACGGTTCTCCCACCCTCAGCTCCGCTTCATCGAGCAAGCTGGTAGCAAGGGACACGCTCTCTTCCTTGAAATATACCACCAGAGCTTCTCCACTGAATGACCCGTCCTCTGTCGCGTACAGTTTCACCTTGGGTTCACCTTCATCATCTTCCTCGATCACCCCAAATCTTCCGAACCGCTCGACGATCTCGTCGACCTCTGTATCGAGAGGAAGATTCGTGACATAGATGGCCGTATTTTTGGAGCGAGGTTGTTTGGCTTCCTCGTTCTTGCCGCGCTTGGTGGAAGGCCCCGGAGGAGGCGTAGCTGAAGTATAATCCTCGGGTTCTTTCCGCTTCTTATTGGCACGTTTCAAGACGGGTGCTGCTGGAGTCTGGCATGGGGGGAGAGATATATACGCTGCGAAACGTACACCGGACATCGGGCAACCATACCTCCTCATCGACGCCGACGACAGAATAAGCAGCTTGTTGCTTCCGCATGAGGTCTTCGTCGACCTACATGAAGCGTACGACCTTTGGTGACAGTTCCAGGCGCACTGAGGGGCTCACTGACCACGGGTAGCCATTGCGACTTGGCGGTGTCGTACTCGAGTTCTGTACCGTCTTCCTGCTCGAACCTCCATGTCCCTGTTTCCGTAGCAAAGTGGACGCGATCGTCGGCTGCGAAGATATCTTCTGAAGAACCTCCTGTTGCAGATGGTGGGATGTTTGACATCCTGTCAGTGGCCAAGTACTAGGGGCGGTTGTTTATACCGCTTTGATTCAAAGTGTTTGCTACACCAATTAGGAAAGACTGGCGTCTCTTCAAAGTATATACTACCATCCAACCGACTCCTCTGTTACTTCGGTGGGTCTCCGCAGGGTGTAAAGCCGCGCGGTAAACTGTATGAGTGTGGTGACAAACCAGTTCGACAAACATCCTTGGTAGGCAGACGCGATAATGTAGTTGGATATTTGGGAAGTGCGGTCCAGGTTGCCAGTGGATGCAGAAGAAAGAGATTCAGTTAATCATGGACATGTGGCTTGAACCCCAAGTTATTTAGGACGTCTACACGATCGAACTGGAGGACCGTTAGGAGTTGCAGAATATTTGATCGAGTGATCACGGAGGGGTTTCGGAGCGTCGCAAGCACGGTGCCATCGCGTTTGTTAGTACAGTACCAGGCGATGAGTGGATATAACTACCAGAGACGAGTGTCTGAGCCAAGTGTGAAGGTATACGTGTGGTGTAAAATACAGTGCAAGAACGATGACAAGTTTGGAATTTCAGTCAAGAACCAGCAGATAAGAATTTGAGACCGAACACGTAGTGTGATGCATGGCGATGGGTAAAACAACCCACTCGATAAATCATGAGACCATGTTACGTCTGCAAGACTCCCGGCCAGCCGAGAAAAGGGAAGGTGTACGAAAATGAAAGGGTTCATTGAGATAGCGCAGGTAGGAGCTCTCGGTTACTGTCTGCCGAGGCTCCTCACAAGATCATCAGCCGATGGACGTTTTCGCTCTTCACGATTCCAACACATTTGGATTAACGACACGTAAGGAGTAATACGCTTGTTGTCAGTTGGTATCCTCGGTCGTTCGGCCTTCATAACCGTTTCCGTAATGATGTGTTGAGGAATCCCATCGAATGGCTTTTTCCCGGAGAGGACCTATCAATAGGACATCAGATATAAACTCATGCAGTAAAGCAAGTTGACAACATGAAGCATGAGTCCCCCGAAGGAGTAGATGTCGCAGGGTTGTGTCGGAAAAAAGATGCCCTGCGAACTATATGCTCGCTGGACAAGTGCAGGATCCGCAAACTGCGTCGCACCACAAATGCTGGATTTTAGGTACGATGTCCCCACGAATTCCCTGACCAGAGAGAGGCCAAAATCCGTGAGGCAAGCTGTTCCGTCATCATCAATCAGAACATTGTCCTGTGGAATAACAATCGATGATCCTTCTCGAATGTCTCTTTAGCAGTGAGACCTACACTATGAAGGTCACCATGAATGACGTCTTGTCTGTGGACTACGTGGCGCGATAAGAAGCGGTCACAATCATGGAGCTGGTACGTACGATAGCGCAGACCAATTGCGATGTCTTGAAGCTGAGGCAAAGGTATTGGGTGAGGTAACTTGTATGATAACTAGAACCCACCAAGCGGTGTCTCTCAGAAAGCTTCAGTGACTGGTGATGCGCGAGATAGCGGGATAGTGATCCATTGCAAAACCACGGGCTGACCATGCTCGGTAAGGGTCCAAA